>OMLM01017454.1:0-16301 GCA_900302695.1 Helostoma temminkii | reverse complement strand
TGACCATTCTTCCAGAAGCGCATTTGTGAGGTCACACACTGATGTTGGACGAGAAGGCCTGGATCTCAGTCTCCGCTCTAATTCATCCCAAAGGTGTTCTATTGGGTTGAGGTCAGGACTCTGTGCAGGCCAGTCAAGTTCATCCACACCAGACTCTGTCATCCATGTCTTTATGGACCTTGCTTTGTGCACTGGTGCACAGTGATGTTGGAAGAGGAAGGGGCCAGCTCCAAACTGTTCCCACAAAGTTGGGAGCATCCAAATTGTCCAAAATGTGTTGGTATGCTGAAGCATTTAGAGTTCCTTTCATTGGAACTAAGGAGCCAAGCCCAGCTCCTGAAAAACAACCCCACACCATAATCCCCCCTCCACCAAACTTTACACTTGGCACAATGCAGTCAGACAAGTACTGTACAGATGCAGTCAGAGTCTCCTGGCCCAGAGTCTGGGCCAGGAGACTCTGACTGCATCCGACACTTTGCATTTCAGTGGTGATGTATGGCTTGGATGCAGCTGCTCGGCCATGGAAATCTATTCCATGAAGCTCTTTGCGCACTGTTCTTGAGCTAATCTGAAGGCCACATGAAGTTTGGAGGTCTGTAGCAATTGACTCTGCAGAAAGTTGGCGACCTCTTCGCACTGTGTGCCTCAGCATCCGCTGACCCCGCTTCTTCAGTTTACGTGGCCTACCACTTCGTGGCTGAGTTGCTGTTGTTCCCAAGTGCTTCCACGTTCTTATAATACAGCTGACTGTCTAAAAGCAAGGAAATTTCACGACTGGATTTGTTGCACAGGTGGCATTCTATCACAGTTCCATGCTGGAATTCACTGAGCTCCTGAGAGTGACCCATTCTTTCACAAATGTTTGTAAAAACAGTCTGCATGCCTAGGTGCTTGATTTTATACACCTGTGGCCATAGAAGTGATTGGAACACCTGATTCTGATTATTTGGATGGGTGAGTCTCAGTTGCAAGCACGCAATTAACAGTTGGGTTCCAATTATGAACTACAAACCCCACACTACATAAACAAAACACACAACACTGAGGCCACTTGTGACAATTCTTAGCATTAACATGCATATTTAATCATGTTTTTGAAATGTCTATCTAAGAATAGGTCAAACTGCTGGATTACCATAAATATGTTTCTCCCCACCAAAATAAACTTCATGCAGTGTATCACCAAACAGTGGAAAAGCTTTAATGGCGGATGATGGACAAAAGCATGCAACAGTACACAAGCTGTAGTTGCTTTCTCTAAGAAGTTAGATGAAAGAGGCAAAGCAACAAAGATCAGGCAGTTTTATAGCAAATTTAAAAACAATGAATTGTATTCTAAGAACAGAGGTGAAGTCTCATTGCTTCCATGGGGAACATCTTCAAGCAACAATAGATAAAATACTAATACTAAATAACACTCAGTGATTTTCATTTTTGCAGTTTCTGCTGTTTAATGTAGAGATGCCCTTGTAACAGAAAGAGAAGAGAAAGCACACCAAAAGTGGTATTTATTAAACCAAATAGATTTGTGTCTCCTATAACAGGGAAAATGTGTGCCATGTTTCTCACAGCAGTGAAAGGAAAACAACTATCATTCCTAGTATTATTAAAAACTGATTATATGTCATTTTTGTTGTGAGCTCTGTAAATAAACGTGTGCAAAAATATCCAGGTTTTGTTCTGTGTTTTCAAATATTGTACATTTAAAGCATCAGTAATCCCTGAATACAGTTAAACAGCTCTTTACTAGTCATTTTTATGTCTAGTAAAATGTTGCAATCTACTGATTCAATATTTCTCCGGAGAGAAATTAGCCCACTTAAATGCAAATTAGCAAACTGCGTCATCTGGCACTCATGATTGGAAACTGCAATATGTGCACTGCCAAAGACTTGTTTTATAGGAAAATGCCACTCAGCACAGTGTGTACAGAAGTGAGTGATCCTGTCTCAGTAAAATACGAAAAGGTCAAAGAGCAACAAACCCTCTTCATTTGTCCATTTTATATACAGTTTGAATGCTGTGCTAATTTGTCTTTATGGGCTTCTGTATGTATATATTTATACCTTTAATATAAAAACTGTGTGTGAGTTGTGTGTGTGTTTTACTGGAAATACCAATAGGTCATGACAAGAGCTACATTATACTTATGAGTCACCTGAAAAAACATTATCTGCACTTTACAGATCATTTGGAAATGTTACACTGACCATTTGTTTATGTATTAAATAAACATGTAAAGATGAATATCTAAAGAAATTATCCTTTAGTCTTTCAGCTACCCACTTTCTGTCATCTGGATTTTCACAGAAAAGCATATTTAACTGACAGGAAGAGTTTAAACATTCCTTACAAATTTCTTAACAAATACTTTCTGTAGTGACAACAAGCAATGAAGGGACTTGTCATCACAGTATGAAGCTATGATCTATCTTACTTGTACATGTAATCCTTTCATTTCTTACATTCCTTCACATTCCAGTGGTGCAGTGTGTGGAAGCACAAGAGACAGCATGTTTTTCATCAACCTTGTTCCGAATTATAAACTTTCACCCATCTGTCTAAACAGAAGTGGCAGGAAAACACAATATTTTATGCTCTTTCATCGTTAGTTTATAGAACAGAGAGGAAAGGCGTGAAGGCAGAAGAGATAGCAACATGTGACAAAGGACATATGACAATGTAATCCTAATTCACAACCACAGTGACTTACTGCAGTTGAAAGGTACAATCCTTTTACATAAATATATTCAAATGACAGTGTGAAAACAATACATACAGTAAGGTAACCTGTATTGATGAACCTAAAAAGAAACAAAACCTGGATCTACACTACCTGCTCAGCACCAAACAGCAGGAAGAACGTTGGTGACTAGCTTGAGAACACAGTGGAGCATTTAGCATCTTAAAAGAGCACCGGACATAACAGTCACTGTAACTGCTAGACATGTAACTAATAAAATTAGCTTTGCAAGTTCCTGATGGAGTCACTTAGAATTCTGTGCCCTGTAGTTTTAACCACACTTACTGTTACCACACATAATCACGGCACTTTCCAAATCACTAAAATATTTATCTTTAATGAGATCACATCAATCCTTGTCTTGTCTCACTGCCTGCATATACTCCCCCATCCCCACACACAAACACACTCTATTGTGATGGGCATCAGTGGGGCTGTTGTGGATTATGTTGTACCTTGGCTTATGGGATTAACGCACATACAATGACCACTGTGCTGCAAGAGAAAAGGCACAGTGAACCTCAGTGGTGCCATGTGAGGGGCAGGAATGTGGAGAAGAATAAACCCAGGTTGACAAGAATCAGTTTTACCAGCAGCTATCACTTTCTATATTGTAGTAAGATCGACCTGATTTAAAGAGGCAGTCTACCAAACACATATAGTCTAGTCTATTTCATTATGTGTATTAATTTGATGGGTAATAAAACTTATTTATAATTAACAGTATGCAATATAGTGGCCTGCTAATGTCAATTATTCATGTTATTAGCAATTTCCTAAGTGAAATCTGTTGAATTGCTGGGTGAGAAGTCAATTCTTTATTCCCTGCTGTAAGAAGACTGCAGTGTGCCAGCTGAGTAATTGCTGCCCAACAGAGAGAGTGATGCCACATACTGCTCATCATGTGTTTTTGCCATCAAACTACAGAGATTTAAAGCTCTACTGTGGATGTTGGCCATTTTACTATCATCGCAGATGTTTGAACATCTTGTTAGTATGTTAAAGTAAACTTAAAGAGAACTGTTTTATAGTTGGGTATAATGAACATGATGTCTTTAAAATGTTGTCAAAGCTGTGTTATTGGAAGAGATGCAATTATTAATCTGAAAATCCTTGTCAATGTTGACAATAGTTGATAACTGACATTTTAAAAATATGGTAGGTGTATGAGATTGGTTTAACTCTCCTTATGAATTTCTGTTTCATGTTTCTGTAGCTGTAACACTGTGGCCACTGTTTGTGTGTGTATATGAGCTCAAGAGTGCCAAGTACAAACCCTAAAGCTAAATAAATTCTTTATTGATGTACCAACAAGCTGCATGTGTATGGCCATGTCTCAGAGGAGCTGCTTTTCCTTTTTCACATCATCTATGACCTGGTGATGAAATCACAAGCTCAGCAATCACCATCTGCCTTAAGGTGTAGTTCCTTTAATGGTCACTAGATGCTGACTTCAAGAAAATTTATAATGAAGACTTCAGCGTAAAACAAGCACATTAGTTTATTGTATTTGATGTTTGTGGGGTTTGTGTTGGTGTTGATTTTGAGAGTTAAAACTGTAAGGAGCTATGATTAAACCATGATTACTTAACTTTTGCTGAACAGGAGTCACTGTGTTATACAAGTAGCAAATGCAATTTCCTTCATTTTCAGAGAATCTCTAGTCAGCTGCACAATGACCACAATGAGTTTACTTTCTTTTCTTTTCTTCTTTAATTTCTCTGTACATGTTAAATGTTTAGGATTTAACAGTGCAGTGGCAGCACAATCAAGGGATTAATTTGAGCAATGTTGGCTATATGTAACAAATTCATCTTTTTATTTGTAAAGAAGATGATTGTATTTTTTTCTTTGAAATTTTACACAGTATTGGTTTAAAAAACCTTGATGTAGCTTAAAAGCTCAAAGGTTGACAGCTTTACTCACCAACATCAAGAATTTTAACTTTGTATTTAGACCCTCTACACTGCAACACGGTAGGCATAGCACTTCAATAGGTGCAGTTCTCAATTTGACCTTTTATGCAATTTAAATATATATGCATTGTTGTGGAAAAACACTTGACTAAAACACAAGCTTTTTAATGGTGAGGAGAGTGAGGTAAACATCCCCCTGCTCCGTCTCTCACTCCCACACATACAATGTCATCCTTTGTCTCATACAGACAGCCCAATGATCCACAAAACATTGTGACAGCTTAGTTCCACTTTGAGCTGACAGCTCAAAACTTACACACTCTCTCTCTCTCTCCCTCTCTCTCTCTCTCACACACACACACACACACACACATACGCCAATTAGTGTAACTACTTGACAGTGGTACTTAGGGAGTCCTGTCAATCCACTTTATACAGTATTGTGAACTGTATGTGCATATTTGCATGTATTTGAGTATAAAGCACTCTTATTAACTTCATAGTGATATTTTATTCACTATTAACAATCCTGGAAGATAAATGCATGGAAAAACACTTTCTTACATACGATTTTAAAATAGTACACTCTGTATGATTATTTGTTTTGCTGCATTCAAACTAATTATTTTGTACAAACAGGTTTTTGTCATTATGGGTTACTGATTGCAGATTGATGTGTAAAAATGCTTTATCCATTCAAAATTAAATATACAATACAATAAAATGTGCAGAGAGTTGCCTGGACGCTTTCTGATGTCACTGTGGGTCTTTAAACTACAGTACAAGCTCTTTTTAATAACAAAGCAGATTGAATAACTAATTGATAATACAAACAATGACTTTGCATCTCTTTCAGACATCTGCCTTTACAAATAGGAGAAAATATATTTATCACACCAATTAATCTTGGCTTACTATAGTCACAAAGGACCACATTTGCTGCATCTCAAATCTCTGTGAGGCATCATTGTTTTTACAGTTGCAAAACTGGATGATATATGTGCTGTGCAAAATGTGATTATGGCACAATATTTTATCTAAGAAACTAATGCACCCATAAAATAATCCTCTCAAAGCAGTTTTGCTTTTAGTGATAAATTCTCTGTTAGCTCCTAGCAAGCTATTACAAGCCTCCAGCATTAACAAGACACAGGACACACAAAGACACTGCCTGTGTACATCCCATGCCCCACAGTGGACATGGAGCTACACAGCAACTTCAACTGCTTAGTAACAAGTCTTATATAAGCTAAATAGCAAAGCAGCAGGAAACACACAGTAAAGAAATCTGTTGATTTAATTCTGCAACACACTGAGCTGACTTATGGCACATGTTGAAACCACTGTGCAGTAAACTCCATTAAACAGGGCACTTCCTCTATTCATTTAAAAGCTGCAAACCACAACAAGAGTGTGTACAACTGTGCCAACATTAGGTCCACATCATTGCGATTAAAAATGAGCTAGTTTCACCACCCTTTACTGCTACGCCTCTGGAAATATACTTCAGAGGATATACATACTGTATATGTTGTCCTTTCATTGCTTTACTGCAACATCTGAAAGGCTCTGAGCAATATCTTTATTCAGAGGCCATTATAGCAAAAGTGGCTGGGTCACAGTGTCTAAACTGTGCAGCAATGTCTAAAATGGAAATGAGCATCCCCATGATTTTGATTAGACTAGTCTGCCTCTCTTTTAGCTTCTACCAAGCACATGGTGTGTATAAAATAAACAATACAAATAATAAAGAACATAAAAAACTGTTGTTATGAAAAGGACACACTTTGCCCCATGGAGGCTATTTGTAAATCCAGAGAACATTCAGTTAATGAATGCCTCACAGCTCCAGAAGGCTAATTCATCATATTAGCAGACAGCCCCCTCTGGTGGTGGCAACTGGTAGACAGACAGTACACACAGTATGGCTCTGCTTGTGTGTGCACTAACCAAGTAGCAGTGAAGTCTCAGTGTGGTAATATCCATCTTGTTGCTTCTTTTTCAACATGGAACAAAGGTCCAACCGCTCCACTGTCTGGTCTCCAAAAAACCTAAACCGCAGTGAGAAAATCAACGTGAGTATGATGAAGTAGTTGCCAAAATACTTCACTATATGAAAAAAATACAGCACTTACTTGTTTGTATAGTTGGAGTATAGAGCTGGATCCACACGTTTAATACCCTAAGAGAGACAAAGGGACATGGTGAATATGTCATGTTTAGCACACTTTTCAGGACACACACAATTACTATTGGAATAGTAACTTTGATACAGTTGTGTTTGATTTACACAGGAGACAGCTGGGTTTAATATCAAAACACAATACAATGAGTATTTGTGTGTATTATTTGTATTTAGGCCTCGATACATTAAACTTACAACCTTTCATATCAGATCATCCAAATGTCTTGTGAGATTGTTTTATGGACAATAAATAGCTTTGAATGACTACTCTTAGTCTTAGCTTTGGGTTTTATCTGTGTAGATTGTATTTGTTGTTAAAAAGTATAAACCCACATAAAGACCAGGGAGCTGTCTATGTAATGCAAACAATTTAAAATCCCAGAAAGAAGACCAGGTTGGAATTGGCAGAAAAGCACAACATTAAGCCACAAAACTTTGTTCTACAAGTTTTGCTAATGAAAATATGATTAGCCTGTACTAAAGTGATGGAAACACCAAAGTATGGGGAAGAAAGGATCGGCTCATTATCCAAAGCATACAAGCGCATCTATAAAGCATAGTGGAGCTAGTGTCACAACCTCACAGGTTCATTTAACCTTGTTGATGTCTGTGAAGAATAGTTGAGTCATGGCAACTGGACTTGATATACAGTATATAAGTCATAATCTGCTGCTACTGCTATGGTGGATGAAAACACAGAGACATTTAGTTTATTTAATAATGCAGAGAATTTGTTGTATTTATTTTTTGTATTGACATGTAAATACCATCAACCAAAAGCTGAAATTCTGAACTTTTACCTCATGTTTATCTTTTGATTTTAAACGCAAATGTCTACAGTGGAGAGGAAAAACAAATCATTTAGCCTTGACGTTCCACTACTTTTGGAGGGGAAGAAACACACTCAGACACACACAGATACAAACACAGCCTGGGGAAGACATAAATGCCACTTTGCAGGCGCCAGGAAGAATAAGACGTCATCAGGTGTCAAAGGGGAAAAAAGATGGATGCTGCCCTTCCTCTGTCTCTCCATTCCTGACCACTGCTCACTATTTTTATGTTTCTGTCCTGTCCCTTCTGTTCTGTCCCTTTCCTCAGCCATTTAGCTTGTCCTAATCCATTCCTCTTGGCCCTTACCTGACTCATTAACTACATATACAGTATACCATTGGGAGCAACAATTTGGCATCCACTGTAACTACTACATGACACATTTAAGCCACTCAGAGGTGAGGAAAATAAAAACTGATGGCTGGGGAGGGAGGAGAAACACTGCAGCTGTTTGGCAGTACTGTCAAAGAAAGCAAATCTGGACTGAGTATGAAAGAATAAAAATGCATTATGCAAAACAATGTTTCAGCAAAGAATGAAAATGTATGAACTTCAGCTTAAACTGAGCAGGTGAAAATATTATTTTTCTGTTTAAACCAAAATGTGCGTTATGTAATTATAGCAACTGGTGATACCTGCTAACTGCTCCTAGTGGACATATACTGTATGGTGGTCAAGTACTGTACAACAGATACATTTATGTGACTATATCAGAATGGATCTGGCATATGTTTGCTTATGCAGCATAAGTAAATGTAATTTCACCTTCAGATGATGTTTCTGACATTCCAGTCGGGAGGGGCAGGAAATGAGCTCCACACAACCTTAACACTTAGTGCTTTTAGTGCATATTAAATAAATTAATGGGTTGGACTGTGTAAAATATTATTACTCAAATTTACTTACTCATCAGAGAAAATCATTTAAAAACATTAGTGGTAAATGGTACGCTGGGCAGGTTAGTGGGTGTGTGTCTGTGTTGTACCTGGGATCGTAGTTTTGATGCTCTGGACAGCTTCATAATGGTCAAGTGGGGTTCAAACCCACGACTATCTCCCTGCAGAAGACCCTGCTCCTCAAAACGCTTCCGCAACAACTCTGCAACACGTAATTTTACAGTTAAGTTCAGCAAGCATTTTATAGATAAAGCCGGAAAAAAATCCTGTAAGTTGGGATAATGCAAAATGTAACCATGTGGCGAAAAGAGGGATGTGACAAGACGACAGTGGATTCAAACCCACATTTTTATGAGTATATGCCACCATCTTCATTTCCTCACAATATACCATATCAATTTACTGACTTTTATGAAAAACTGTAACAGGCAAGATAGATGAATCTATGTCAGAGGATGGAAAAAGGCTTTTTGCTCAAACACAAGAGCAAAAACACAACCTACAAGGACGGACACACTTGGACAAAGATGCACACATCAACTGATGAGTTACAGAAGGAAACCATAGAGGTATTTTTAGAAGGGGGAGAGGAAGGTTAGTATATAATCAATAACAGTGGTGAGGAGAGAAGACGAGAGGACAAGACAGTCTGACTTGTATTTTTCCAACAACAACAATGTATGTGCTTTCTGTTTGTGATTTTTTTTCTGGTTGCGGTTTCATCTTTCATGTCAGAAATATAAATAAAACATTGTGAGTCAAATGGGACATACGGAAATGCTGACATGTTTTTTTTATTGATCTGGGTTCAAAACTCAGTGGATTTGGGATTATGAATTAAACGAACACTTAAGAAGCATAGAAATTTCTATGCAACAATATTAATCAACAACAATTCAATTAGAGGTTTCAAATTACATGTGTTATCCACATCCACTACAACCATTTTGTCATGAAAAGTAATTTTTTTATGATCCTCTTAAATGACAGACAGATGTAAAATGAGCTATGACGGCAGAGATAATTGTGTAAAACCTTAGGCCTTGTAGTTCTCTCTCTCAAACATTAATTTATTGCATTTCCCATGTTAGACCAGGCCCACAGAACCCTCTTAGGATTTGCTTTAGCTTGGCCGTCACTAATATGCCAAATGTAGTATTTGCTTGGATCTGAGCCATTAATACATAGTTAATACACATGAAAGCTACATTCAAACATGCTTCTCCGTTATATTTATGAACACCAGCAATTCTCCCACTCATAGACACAAACAACAAACCCTTATGGAACTTACAAACATTAATACAGAAGTCTTTTAGCTGACATTGTGCAGGGGAAATCAAAAGCATTAAGCAATTTTGCCCGTGTGTGTGCGTCGGTGTCACAAGAGCTATGGAACGAGAATCCTCTTAGATATGTTGGCTTACTGTTGTTGCCAAAGGCACAACACAAAAACATACACGCAAATGCTTCTTTGCACACCCCCACACATGTATACTGTACTGATGCAAAGGGACTAAAGTAAGAGCAGAAAAGAATTTACTAGGTACACACAATACACAGTTAGTGAAAGAAAGTTTTTAAAAAATGACAGAGAAAAGCATACAAATAATATGTTCTTTAAGGACACCTAGTGAACAGAACGGTGGTTTAAGGAAGAGTATGTGGCCATACTGAAAAACAAATCAATGCAATGCAAGTGATCAGCTTTCAACAGCTAGTGCTTACATGTTGGACCACACCATGTGTTGTTAAACTCAAACTGGTTCCAGGCCTGGTTAATTCATGTTTTATACAGTTTATACAGTTTCTTATTTCCAGAACCCCAGAGTTTAACCTGCTCCCAGCATCACTGTGAAACAAACATCAGCTCATCCTACCTATGAACTCTTCATGAACTCAATCCCTTAGAATATATCAAACAATCTCCTAAAGTTGTGCAATCTGTGACCTCCTATTTTAAATTACAACAACAAGCAACAACCATCAGTGTCAAGAAAGACAAAAAAATAACTAATTAACTGTGAGGCTCCTCAGTTTACATGTAACAGACTGGTCCTGTATTGTGGTCAAATTTAATTACATAATTTATTGTTTAATAAAATGCAGCACAATAACTTATAAAACAAAATGTAATCTACTGTTTTCAGCCTTCATCAATGTGACAGACCTACAGAGGTGTTGGAGATGGCATGAGAATGAAAAGCTAAACCTTTGTCACTGACCTGCCAGTCTGTCCAGTGTGTGTCTGTGTTGTCCAGGGGCAAGCCCGACAAACACCACCTCCTTCCTGAAGTGACTGATGCCTGAGAAGGGCAGCACCAGATCCCGCCCTCCCAGCAGCTCAGCCAATGATGGCTTGAACTGAGCCAGAACGGTTGCCGCCCTAAAAGGAAATACACACATGAATATGCACAACACAGGCGCTGGCTGACACACATACAAGTCAATTCACGACTTAATCCTTTCTCTTCCTCCCTCTCATATTACATAACAGCGGAATCTAGTGATTACTAATGACACCATCATCTACTTGATGTAGATTAAGCATCGCTATCATCCCATAACATGGGTCCATCATTTCCAGTGCTTTTTCATGACATGTTCGAATAAGTTCACTCTGAAATATTAATACTTCTGAACTGCTTACGTATTAGCACTGAATGTGAGTAATAGTTCAGTTGAGCTAAAATCATTTAAATTGGATGGATTTTTCCTCATTGTTAGCACTGGTTCGGTTGTTTAGCAATGTGTTGTTTAAAATGACCATTTTACAATAAATAAAAATGTTTTGGCAATAAATATAACAGCCTAAATATTTCAAAAGTACAACTGAAAGGACCACTAACAATTCTAACACAAGACTTTTAGGATATTGGAATTTATGTTAGAATATTTATTCTGAATGGCTGTTTAATAGAGACATTTTATTCTGGCTGATGTATTTCTATTAAATGGAATAAACATATCAGTCTAAAACCTATCCTCTTCAGCCGTATTATTATTATTATAACCTATCTTCTATTAAAGCTCATTGGAATCTGAACCAACAAAATTTATAGTCTCTCCACTAGTTTTCCTGGAAGCACTGCAAGGAAGAGATAAGGCAGAAGCTGCGTCTAACATGACATGCAGGTAATTAGTCACGGCAGAACACCACTACATCCCTGTCTTGACTGCTGCAACAAAAGTTTGTTTAGCTGTTTGATCTTTGATGTTATGACAATGCACAGCATCACAGAGAAAGGAGGGAACAGCATGAGGAAACATGCTTGTGGCTCTTCTGTGAGGCACTCTAATGTTCAGCATTTTAGCTATTTCTTAAGTCTTGGAAAAGCAACATGAGAAGAGGAAGGAATTTAAAACATCACTGTTTGTGCTGAAAATACCACAACTGACTGAGAATATTTTCCTGAGTTATCCAACCTCAGCATTTGCATTTCTTTTGTCTGTGCTCATTTACGTGGCTCAGTCTATACTAATTAAGGATTGGCACATCCATAAATATAAAGTGTATATGCCATGTTTAGTTGTACTGTTTTTATGTGTATATGTTGGTGTAAACATGCACTCACAGATCTACTTGCTCCTGATTGGCCAAATGAGTGACTAATAGGGTAATGTGGAGAGTTGGGCCAGGGATCATGGCTTTGGCCAATCGGGGCTCCTGCTGAAGCACTGCCTCCTGGACCTCCGTCACACCAGAATTTATCTGTCATTGGAAAATAACGTTTCAATCATCAGCAGGGGTGATTTACAGGACACACCTCCTCTGTTCATTACTACCACTTGAACAACTATCTTGACAGATATGAGCAAAGGTAAGAGGATGAGGAGAGACAATCAAACAAGAGAGAAATCTGGAGCAGTGTGCGCTCACAAGATAATTAAAAGGGTTTCTGAAACAGGGTTTACGCTCCTGTACTACTGCTGAAATATGAAATATAGTCATAAACGTTCCTTAAATCTCAGTGCTCACAGTAATCAAGGTAAAGCAATTTTTTAAACTGATTTTAATGGCAGAGATATAAACACACATGTTCTGCTTGAACAGACTCTGGTCAATGAAGTAAAGCACATTTCTGACCAAAACACTTTTAAAGCCCCTTACACACATGCACTCCAGACCATCTCAGGGTGATCACGTCCAGACTTTACCCTGAGTTTCACTTTCACACATGCAGCACCCATCCAGGCAAATCACGTGATTAGAAATGTGTAATGTGTATAACCTCAATTTCACGAAGGAGAAAAACGCGATATAACAGCAGAAAGCAAGATACATATTTCCTATATTTTCTGGTTTTGTGCTGAGCAGATCTACTGACAAGGAACATCCACTCTCTTGCTGTGATAACCTGTAGAATTAGCAGCTCACATGGACATTATGTGGACTTTGCTCTAGGAGACTGACAGGATAAAGTCCAGGTTATATCCGTGCGGGTTGACTAGCGTGTTTGCGTTCACACATGCAGCTCATCCAAATGAAGTCCAGAGAAAAGTCCGGAATCCAGTGCTTGGGTGAAAGCAGCTCAAGTGTAACTTCTTTGTATACTAGGCAAGAGAAGGCTGAAAGCAGAGTGTGTGGCTTCTGGGTGTGAAAAAACAATGTGGTCTCTACATATTAGAACAGTCCATCATCCAACTATGTTATCATCATATTGAGGGCGGTACCACATGTTTTATGTGTGTACAATGATCATTTTACTGTAAACTACTGCTCATCAACCACATGCAGTCTGTCTCATTACTACTACACCACAGCACAGGAATGATCATTTCAGGACACTGCTTAGACTGCACAAACTGTAACAGAAGTAAAGGTAAAGTTGAAAGGTAAAGTATTTACTTACCTGTGTATTAGTGATGGGGATGGAGACAAAGTAGTTGGGTCGCTGGCTCTCTTTCTTTTTTTTCTTCTTGTCTCCATCCTCCTCACTGTCAACTCGACCCCCAATGTCACCTCTCTTCCTCTTTCTCTTTTTCTGAGTTGACTCTGGGTTTGCGACTAGAGAAGATGAACAGATACCAGTTACACTTAAAAACCTTATTTAAAATAAAATCATAGTCAGGTGACACAAGCAGCTGTCCCCTTTGCCAGCCACTAGACTGCATAAATCTTGAATTATATATGAAAGAATGAAAGAAATAATATTAAGAAGCTACATACACCCTAAATCCTTCCATGTAGTGGGGCTGGTCAAAGCAAACGGAAGCTCTAACATTAAACTGTCCATATTATCCACTGATTTGAGCCTTTTCTTCATCAGCCTCTTTTTCTCCCTCCTCGTCTTCCTCGTTGCCTTCTTCTCATTTGAACTTGCAAGAGCTGCAAAGAACAAATGACAAAACAACAAACACGTACTGTGTAAGTATGGGCATGGATGCAAAAATACACATAAGGAGCGTACACTGCAACAATTATGAACATGGCTCTAAAGCACACAGAACATTCTTCTGTGCAACTCAGTGGTTAATCAACTGAATACATTTCTCTGAGTGTATGACAGCATGGTGGACAATTATGGAAATCAACAAGGATAACTTTGTTATACTAACACTGGGTGTTTATTACTCTGATGAAGTAACCATTAACCAACAGATATTGAAATCTGGCATTTTATTCAACGATTTCTCTTGACTTGCGTAACATGCGTAAAATACAGTGTATACAGATATCATGAATTTAACTTTGAGGATGAGTGACAGTGAGGTATACTTAAATTCAAGGTAGTTAAGCCACTATCTGTGGCTTAAATGTCATTCAAGCCTAAGTTGTCATTAGCTTGCAAGTACTCAGAAAACACTATGATGTATTGTTTATTTCAATACAACCATAATAAATCATGAATGGTATGATTACCAGTTGTTAATTTATATATTCGTACAACAGGCATTTTGTCATATAAGCAGCATATGACAATTTATATGCAGATTTCAATGTGAAAAACTGTACAGTCAGCTCGGTGTGGTGCTGTATCAGTCAAAGTTCAGACAGTCAGTCATTATCTCAGGCAGGCACCTCTACTCACTAGAGGAAGCTCCAGTATCAACCGTCTCTTGCTGGACCTCCACATTGACCTCATCCATCTTCTCGTCTTCTACCCTACTCCCCTGCCCAACCACATCTTCGTCACATTTACCTTCCTCCTCATCCTCATCAGAGATAACACCAGTGGTCTCTTTGGCACAGGGGGCACTGGATGGCTGCATCTCACGCAAAGTTAACTGATGCAAATAGGACTGTGTTATAGCCTAAAATACAGAGGAATAGCATAACCAGGTCATAACAGTTTACATTGTGCAATCTGAGAGGTGTTGTTTTTTTCTCCAAGACGTTCATTTCATTACCTTAAGTCCGAACCAGTGTGCAGATGGCTTCGTCTTGCTTACTTTTAAACAGTGATTGATGAATATGGGATGCAACCACAGAACTGGTAGGTCACTAATAAATATATTCTGTAAACAAACACTTTTTGAATATGTCAATCTGAGTCTCAACAGGAAGCGACCAAGGATCATGACACGAGCGTCAAAAACTTTAACTAGTTCACAAATAGCTGGCTACTTGGAGAGTTGCTCCTGCTAACAGCATATAACCTAGCCAGTAGCCACACAGACAAAATATATTAGCCTAAAGCTGTCTTAAGAACAGGTATCGACGAGAAATCGTTTAACACATACTTTTTATCCTTATAGCTGACACCTGTTGAAATGAATCAGCCATGCCACTTCACATCTGTTGAGCTAGCCAAGTGTTAGCTAACCTAGCTGTTTCTAAAGGTCTTCTGCCGACAAACAGCAAAGCTAACCAGAATATCTTTTATCATTTTGAAAACATGAACTTATGTTGGTAGTGCAGAAAACTCACTGGAAAGAAAACATCTCAGAAAACGCACAATGAGTAGTGTAACTAACGTTTAAAGCTAGGCTAATAGACCGCAGACCGGAAGTAGCTTGTTTGTAAACAATGTCAAACTTCCGATCTAGTTTTTCAGAACAAAGGTTTCTTTTCTTTAGGCTTTATGCGGATGTCTACGAAATGGTGCGTTAACGCCTATAAAACGTAGTGACGTATACTCTCACTGACACAATATGTGCATCGAGAAGCTGCATGACCCATGTTGATGGTGTTACCTCTGAAAAAATAGAATATATATAACTTATATTAAAATTCTGTTAAGAAGACCACAGGCACTATGATTACACCCACATTTGCAGTTTATTTGAAGCACTGGTATTGCATCGTACATAATTTTACAATTTTGTATAGCAAAAATGCATATTCATGCTTTGCAGCAAACATTTAGATTGTATACTCCTTTATTGATTTTATTTTTAATCTTACAGATTTGGAGTCCAAGATAAATACATAGAATGTCATTGTCTCCACAGTCACAGTAATGTATACAGTCTTAATATATACAGATAATATTTGCCTAATTATGGGCCTGATTCACAAAGTGTTTTCAAAAAGAAATAATTTCTTAAGCCCCCACTTTTTCTTACAAAGATTCTGACAATGTTGATTTGTTCTTGGGCAAGAAAAAATTTCAGTGCTGACAAAATAAGTATTGCATTTGTGTTGATTCTTGTTTTATAATTGTAGAATTTAAATTACAATCATATGGTTATCATTAATATTTTCATTATTTAAATTTTATTTTTACTTACTATTTATTTTTATTATTTTAATGATCATGTTTTTCTTTAATGAATTAATG
>OMLM01017453.1:0-10204 GCA_900302695.1 Helostoma temminkii | reverse complement strand
GGATCTTTTAATGATCCCCAACAGGGAAAATCACCTGTTAAAGCACAAATTGAGCAAATAAAACAGAAAGAAATCAGAAAGAAAGAAAACTGAATCAGTCAGTTACTCATCTCACTGTACAGTCTAATGGCAGTGGGAACTAGAGACCACCTGAAGCTTTCTGGTGGAACCAGTCTGAGGCTGGATGAGCTTCATCTGCCACAGTTCATCATAAAGAGGATCAGACAGATTGTCCAGGACAGCACTGATCTGATCCACCATCCTCCTCTTCCTCAGCCTCCAGACTGTCCAGTTCCAGTCCTACTACACATTTTACCTTCTGGATCAGCTGGTTCAGTCTGTTCCTCCCAACACAGACAGAACAGAGCGCTGGCTACTACAGACTGATAGAACATCTTCAGTAGCTGTTGACACGTCAAAGGAACGAAGCCTCCTGAGGAAGAACAGTCTGCTCTGTCCTCTCCTGTAGAGGTTGTTGGACCAGTCCAGCTTGTTGTTCATGTGGACTCTGAGAGTCCACTATCTCTACATCCTCTCCCAGGATGGTGAGTGGGACTGGGGTCTGCTGTTTCTAAAGTCCACCAGCAGTTCTATGGTTTTACTGTCACCTACGGAGAGCTGCTAATGTCCAGTCTGGAGGCCTGGAGGTGTGCAGGCTCCACAGCCGAGGACAGAAAGGCTGCCTGGGTTATAAACTGCCCTCTGGATCCTCAGAACAATCACAGCTTTGAGTCCACAGTCCTTCCACTGTACTTTTCATATTGTTGTTGACAGAAACTGTTTAACTGCAGAGTCACCAGGTTTCTGTCATCGCCTTCATCCCAGTCCTGTTTTACCTGCTTCCTGTCTCAGGTCTTCCACTTCCTGCTGATCACACCTGGTTATGTTTGTCAGCAGTGAGTGAGTCCTCACCATAATCCTCATCCGCAGTTTACTGTTGTTAGTTTATTTGAACTGTAAGTGTGAAACAGAAACACCTGCTCCTCACCTGGACAGGTGTCATCAGTTACCAGTCAGTATATCATCACTCACCTGGCGGACACCGGGTCCACGGTGAGCAGCCAGCCACGGAGCTCTTCATCTTTTCCCGCCTTCACCTTCACCTGGTTGTTGACGTAGCGGATCCACTGCTGCGGACCTAACAGAGGCCAGTCGCGCTGCATCACGGTCCTCGCGCTGGTAACAGCTCTGAACAGATTAGTAATCTGGAGCAGAGCGCTCTGGCCGCTGCACCACCTTTAAAACCTTCCGAAGGAAACACCACCCGAACACAATGGTTCCGCCCCGGCGGAAGTGCAACAACACAAAAAATCTTAAAAATAAAAACTAGAAGATAATAAATAAAACATACAGATATCTCAATAGAACAAAAACACCTCTGGGTTAATAAGATTTATCTTAAATTAGACTATAACCGGATCTAAGGTTGGATTCTACCGGAAGTGCTTCACAGGCTGAGGGTCACGCAGCTAGCATCCGAGCTAACCCGCTCCGACCCGCACACAGGCTCTTAGAAGCGGTTGACTCGCTGTGAGGATGTCCAGACACGGTCGGTACGGAGGAGGTAACTCGCCCGGTGTTCTCATGCTTTGGTACCGACGCTCTGAGTTCGCGGTACCGGACGGTGTTAGAGCGTGGCTAACTGGTTAGCACCGTTAGCCCGCGGGACTGACCGGTTCAGCGTTACTGAGTTTATTATCAGTACCGAGAAGTACCGTCAGTTCTGATGGGTCGGCACCGACGGTGTTCAAATATTCATGTTTCATTAAGGGTAAAAGTACTCAGTTAGCCTGTCTGTTAAATACTTGGTACTTTTACTGTGTAAAATGAGTATTAGACCAGAGTACTTCACACACAGTACTAATATGTAATACTAGAGACTGAACTGGATCTACTGCTACGGTCGTGTTAAACCCAGTTTCAGATGACCCAAAGACCGGAACCAGCAGTCAACGGCGTCCGAAACCGAAGTGATTAAATATATCCTGCTCTAAAAGATCCACAGATGTCAGAACCAGTCGGACCGCTCAGAACTTTCACCACTAAGATGATAATGATGTTCGGATGTGGCTCCACTGGCTTTAATTCCGCTCCTGGTCTCTGTCCACAAAGACCAAGGTGTACGTGGGGAACCTGGGCATGGGGGCAGGGAAAGGTGAGCTGGAGCGGGCCTTTGGATCGTACGGGCCCCTCAGAACCGTCTGGATCGCCAGGAACCCTCCAGGCTTCGCCTTTGTGGAGTTTGAAGATCCTCGAGACGCAGAAGATGCAGTTCGAGGCTTAGATGGAAAGTGAGTAGCCACGTAGCTCACCTGAGTTCAGGTGAGTTCACCTGAGCTCACCTCTCCCCTCCCCGTTCTTCTGCTCGTCGCTCTTCTCTCCTCTCTCCTTAACCTGCTCATTCCACCACCAGGTCTCTGTCAAGGTGTCGGACTCAGAACACACCACAGTAGGAGCCCGACCGTCCAGCACATCTGGACCTCCTCCCTGAACTTCCCCTTTCAGCTTGGTTTTGTTCTTCCTCCTCACACAGACCGCCCAAAGGTTCTGTTCAGTTAGTTACTGAAGACGTTTCATCAGTCCTGATTCAAGAACTAAGTCCAGCTGCTACTGAACAGAACCTTTGGGACCTGCATGACTGAGAACCCTCACGGACTCTTACAGACCGTGTGATGCCGTCTAGCTACACGTTGTCCTGCCACCACTTTAGTCCACCTGTGCTCCTCCTCCTCCTCCTCAAAGTCTTCATCACCATCATTTCCCTCCTTTGTGTAGAATCCATCTGTCCTTCCTCAGTCGCCTCCTCATCACCTTCACCAACACTCCACCACTTTTTCTCCCTCCCTCCAGAACTGTTCTGTCTCTTCCATCCAACACCTCTGATCCTTCCAGTTTCCAGTTTCTCCCTCTTCGTCCTGTCGGACTCTTCCTCTTCTTTCAGGATGATCCCTACACAAGGATCTGTCTAATCAGCAGCAGTTTCCGCTGCTCGACAGTGCGACCATTTCACTGAAGCTGATTGGCTGTAGCTTCACAGCGTTGGTGGGAGTGGCCTGATCCTGTAAAGGTGACCGAGACCTGGAGACAGACTGCACACGATTGGATTAGAGGATGAGATTCATCTGCAGCACTAAGCTCACAGTCCACTGTCCTGTTGTCCTGTCCCCTCCACTGTCCTGTCCCCGTCCACACTGTTCCTATCAAAGCAGGAGTTCTGGACTGTGGACTCAGATTCACAGTTCAGTGTGCAGTGGCCTTACCTGTCCATCACAGAGCCGAACTGTGTGACCGACACCATAAACGTGTCTCGCTCTCATTTCCCAGGTTGCTGTGCGGCAGCCGCGTGCGGGTGGAGCTGTCCACCGGGACACCCCGTCGCTCTCGGTACGACCGGCCCCCGACCCGTCGGCCCTTCGACCCCAACGACAAGTGCTACGAGTGTGGGGAGAAAGGTCACTACGCCTACGACTGTCACCGCTACAGCCGCCGCAGTCGGAGGAGCAGGTAACCACGACAACCGAAACTTCTAGTTTGAACCTGGTTCCCTGTGAAGCTGAGCCTCCGTCACCAAATCAGAATGTTTACCACACCTGGTACAGGCCATCATGCTGATCATGATCCATCAGGGCTTAGGACCCACCAGGCTCGGAATCACCTCAGAACCAGGGGACGAAGTCTGGGAGCTGCAGTAATAAGGTTTTAGTGCTGACAGGTCATAAATGTGGAGGTTTTAGTGTCCTTAGTCCGTCATCATTCCTGGTCATCACTGACCTGGACAGGTGGAGCCAGGGGGTTTTCATTAGACCAGGAGTCAGTGATCACTGACCTCATGTTAGTTCTTCTGATGGTGGATCTTGTCTCTGCAGCTTGGGCTGAACACCAGGACCCTCCATCGGTGTGACGGAGGCTCAGCTCAGTTTTTATCTGGAACGGTTTCTCTGTCAGACCTGAGTCCAACAGAACATCTGGTTTAAACCTAGTCTGTCCCAGCTGGGCAGGGTTTACTGAATATGCAGCACGTGAACCCTGTCCAGCTCTGGGACCAGGTCTGTGAGTCCTGTAGGATCCAGGTCTGTTTGTGTGTGACTCTAACTCTAATGTGATAAGATGTTTTAACGCTGCCCTGGTTTCATCGTCTGATTCAGATCCTAAAAGATCTGATGAGTTTTTCCTCCGAGCTGAGGCGGAACTGATCTGCGTAAAGGTTTTAGAGGCTCAGAGAAAGACCAGCGCCCCGCCCTGTTAATTTGGCCTCAGTAATGTAACAAGGAAAAGACCTGCTGAGCCATGGTCCCTTCTAGAAAAACCTGTCCTGCTTCTATCAAGTCTCAATCAAGCGATTTGGTGTCAGTACGAAATCTTCTAGATCATCTAGATCTGCTAGACCTGGTCCAAAGAGCGCAGAGCTGCAAAAGGTTTTCATCACCCATTAATGTTCTTACAGAATTCGTCCAGTTTCAGTCTGCATGACTCAATCTTTCAGACTTTGTTATCTGTACCTACTCCAGCTCCCCATCTCACTGACCCTCTCCTGCTTCTGATCTGGATTCAGGTCCAGGTCCAGGTCCAGGTCTTGCTCCAGATCCCGGGGGAGACATTATTCCCGTAGCAGGAGCAGAGGGAGGAGGTGAGTCAAAGACCATGTAAAGTTGAAGTTAGGGCTCTTGTTTTGGTAATGCAGGTCTCACTTGTTGATGTTGTCCTCAGGTCCAGGTCCAGGTCTGCCTCTCCTCGTCGCTCCCGTTCAGCATCTCCCAGAAGATCCAGGTCTGCCACACCCAGGAAGTCCAGGTCAGTCTCTGACATCACCACTCACTGCTGATGTCAGAAAAACAGGAAGCTGTCATCATTTTCTTTTCTTTCATAGGACCAGGACAAGATCTAGGTCCCGGTCCCGAGGCAACAGCAGGTGGGTGGTACTGTGAGGAAACTTCCACAATAAGAGACTAGTTAAATGACAGCTGGGAGACCTTCACAATAACAGAGTAGTTACACACGTGGACAAAATCGTTGGTACCCCTCTGTTAATGAAATAAAAACCCACAATGGTCATGGAAATAACTTGGAACTGACAAAAGTAATAATAAATCAAATTTTTCTGAAAATTAACCAGTGAAAATCAGACACTGCTTCTGAAATGTGGCTCAACAGAATTATTTAAAAAAAAAAAACTAATGAAACAGTTCAGTTCCAAGTTACTTCTATGACCATTGTAGGTTTTTATTCCATTAACAGAGGGGTACCAACGATTTTGTCCACGTGTGTAATTTAGGTTTTGTAATTTAGACCTTCACAATAAGAGACTGGTTAAATGACTGCTGGGAGACCTTCACAATAAAAAAGCTGTCTGAGTTCTGTGGTTGTCATTAGTCCATAGTCTCACATGTGGATCCTGTAGACCTGTCTCCCTCAGAATTAACCAGACTCCCGTCTTCCACAGGTCTGGATCCACAGGTCGGTCTCACACTGGCTCTCCAGCCAGGAGGTGAGTCTACAGGTTCTGGTTGAGTTCTGATATGGATCGAGTTCCACTTCCTCCTTCACATGTAGATCTCAGCAGGAGGTTGTTAGACTAGAACCTGAACCTGTTTTTTTTAAATACTGAAAACATGGTCTGACTTTGTGGTCCTGGGTCCAGTTCCTTCCAGTAATGTGTCTCTCTCTGCCTCCAGTCGTTCATCCTCATCAAGTCCGGCTTCAGACTGACCATCAGATCCGGGTTTTTTCTTTGTGCGACTTTCAGTTGTTGTTGTTTTGAGTTTTTGTATGAACGATATTGATTATTGATTATTGATCTTCCAGTGTCTTTGTGTTTGTAGCTCAGTCACTTCCTGTTAGCACTGAAGAATCAATAAAGGTTTATACAAGGACTTTGCCTGTGTGGTCCAACAGCGGGGTCTGGTCTTTGTAAAAATTATGTTAATGAGACGTTTGTATCACAGTGTAATCCAGATTATAAGATTATAACATGATTATTACCAGTAATGAACTACTGAAAGATAAATAAACAGATACTTTATTAATCCCAGAGGGGAATCCTGGTGTTGCAGCAGGGTTAGGCTCAGGGTACACAACACACCCACTAGAACATGCAGAACATAGTCTAGACTGAGTCTGGAATATACAGATGGTACCAAATAAAACTATACACAAGAACAAAACAACTCATTAACAACTTTGTAAGCTCAATTAATTTAGATCGAATTATATTAGATTATACTTCATTGATCCCCAGAAGTGGAAATTCACGTCACAGCATCAGAGCCAATATGACATCAAAGTTAAAAACCAGAATAAATCTAGAACATACAAACAAAATAAAAATTAAAATACACAGTCCAGGAGACACAGCAGATGAACATTTAGTGAGTTCATAAGAGGCAACGCTGAACAGCAACGCCTGCGTGGGTTCTCTCCAGCCACCTCATTCTCTCTCACATTGAGGAGCTGGCTTGAACCACCAGGAGCAAATTCAGGTTCAGTGTCTCGCCGAAACCCTGGATCCTGGACCCTATCCTGCAGTCTTTATTTACTGTGTGCAGACACCTGTGGTCCAGGTCCAAGAAGAGCTGACTGAAGCGTTTCAGGTTAACGTTTGTGGACAGTATGTGTGTATGTGTTTGGGGGGTTAAACTCTCAACCAATCAAATGTCTGACAGCTGATGTGTGGACTGCCCCCATAAGTCCCACCCCATGGTGACATCACATAAGCTGGGTATTTAAAGCTGCAAACATGCTGGAGGTGGTCATATACCGAGAGCAGGAGAAAATGGCATCTTCATCGTCAAACTCTTCTTCCTCACTCAGAGAGCTCACACACTCAGGTAACCGACCCGGGAAGCTCTGGCACTTTCAGCTACACATCAAAGGTTCATGACAGCTGTTTGGTTGTCATGGAAACTACTGATTGTTTCCAGGGTGCGAACAGTCAGCTGATCAGTGATTGTTGTTAATGCTCTGGCTGTTTACATGCGCTGCACGGTCATAAACCACCATGAGTTCAACATGTTAGAAGGTGTTAGTGACTGTTAGCATCAGCTTACTGTGTCACGCTGACAAGCTGCTTACCGGGGTCCAAAGGTTTCTACTGGTTTCTACTGGTTTCTACCACAGGAAGACAAGTGTCCGAATCCCAGAATAAAATGTGGATAAACAGCTCAGCTTGTGTTATGACACCACTCATCTAAAGTTTTATTTCATTTCATTTATTTATGTGGCATCAGATCACAACAGAACCCATCACAAGGTAAGTACAACCTCTTGTGTCTCTGTAACCAACTGTTCCAGTTTCTGCAAAGATTATCAGAACCACCATTAACAGCATTTGGTTTGTGGCTGCACTCACTAATAATGTCCACATGACTTCTGATATGGGAGTGGTGATCCGGATTATTAGCGGGGACTTGGGGGGAGCAGATTTCTCCTGTTTAAGTTGAACTCTCTGGAAACATGAGTGTAACAGGCTTTGTATTTGTGTTTCTGCAGCGCTGCAACTCATCCGCTGGAATGAACCAAAGAAGTCTGCAGCAGCGTTTGTCCTGTCTCTGCTGGTTCTGGTCTCATTGGCGACTCAGTCTGTCATAAGTGTGATGTCTTACCTGCTGCTGGCCTGCCTCTGTGTTACCATCACCTTCAGGTAACAACAGTTCTCAAAATTCACAGTTCGGTTTTCATGTTTAGCTTAAGAGCTGTTTGTCTTACAGAATAAATAAACGCTTCTTCAGTGTCAAACACTTCTTATTAATTCACAGGCTGGGGTATGCAGGTTACAGGTTACATACAGGTTATATATATATACATATATATGTATATATATGTGGTGCTATGAGTTCAACATGCTGCAGCTTAAGAAACATATGCATATAGGCAAAATACAAGCAAATCAAGGAAAAATGTCACTAATTTGCTGTTTGAACAATACTTGTGCCGACCAGGAGTACCAAAGCAAACAGGCCAGATTACCATTCCTTACTAGCACAGAGCTGCTTTAATCAGAACTATTTGTTTCTGTCTGCAGAGTTTATAAATCAGTGATTCAGGCCGTCCAGAAATCAGATGAAGGTCATCCATTCAGGTAACACACAATCACCCCTTAAAAAAATCGAATGATGATCAAAACCCAGTAGAGACAATGTTGTTAGTAAATGACTTCATCCGTGACCATCAAATAGATTTATTCTGTCTTACAGAAACTGAATGTTAGTTTTAAAGTCATAGTAATATTACTGTGTTCCTAGAAGCACAGGTGGAAGAAGAGCAGCCATCTTTCCAGGGTTAGTAATCAACACTAGACCTACAGTGGTGGAAACAAAGTATTTGATCCCCTGATGATTTTGTAGTTTTGCTCCCCTACCAAAAAAACAAGGGGTCTATAATTTTTATCATAAGTTTATTTTAAAGGATAGAGACAGAATATGAACCAAATTATATAAATTGAGTTACATTTCATTGAGTAAAACAAGTATTTGATCCCCAACCCACTAACAAAAAGTCTGGCTCCCACAGACTGGTATGTGCTCATGTGGTACACAGATTAGTCCTGTCAGTTTAAGAAGGTGCTCCTTACAACAACTCATTATGTGTGTAAAAGACACCTGTCCACAGAATCTCTAGCTTCCATTTAAATTTCATCACCATGGGCAAGTCCAAAGAGCTGTCAAAGGACATCAGGGACAAGATTGTAGGTCTGCACAAGGCTGGAATGAGCTACAAAACCATCAGCAAAAAAACTTGGTGAAAAAGAGGAGTCATTCACTGTGATCAGATGAGACCAAAATTTTGATCTTTGGCGTCAACTCAAGTTGCCGTGTTTGGAGGAAGAAAAATGCTGACTATGACCCTAAGAACACCATCCCAACAATCAAGCATGGAGGTGGGACCATTATGTTTAGGGGCTGTTTCTCTGCTAGAGGTACAGGCTGATTTTGCCTAATGGGCGGCCAATGGACGGAGCCATGTATTGTAAAATCTTGGATGAGAAGCTCCTTCCCCCAGCCAGGACACTGAATGGACAACTAAATGGGATAAGGATGGCTCCTCCAGCATGACAATGACCCAAAAGACACGGCCAAGGCAACAACAAAGGCATTGCTCAAGAAGAAGCACATTTTGGTCATGGAGTGGCCTAGCCAGTCTCCAGACCTTAAGAGGGAGCTGAAACTTTGAGTTGCCAAGCGAAAGCTAAGAAAAAAATTTAGAGAAGATCTGTAGAGAAAAGTGTACTAAAATCCTCAATTAGCTTTCTTGATGTCTGCTTGGTGAATTATACCATGGAGCTAACCTCCTCTGATTCACTACCTTCTTTTTCAGAGGGGCAACAGTATCAAGTACTGTTCACAGTGAAGCTGCAGCATTATCTACAAGATTATCAGCTTCTTCAGACAGACATCTACTGTAGTGGAATTTCTTTCTCGGTGCTGTAAAGTCTGTTATAGTAAATTCAAATGTTACTAAAAAATGGTCAGATAAAACAGGGTTATTGTTAAATGTTCAATTTCAATGCCATAAGGCAAAGCAAGGTCGTGGGTGTGATTAAAACAGTGAGTGGGTTTATTTACATTTTGGATGAAGCCAATCCAGTCTAATAATGAATAAAAAGCAGTGTTAAGACAGTTACTGTCGACATCTACGTGGATGTTAAAGTCACCCACTATAACAACTTTATCTGTGCTAAGAACTATCTCAGACAAAAAGTCAGAAAAATCTGTCAAAAACTCAGAGTAAGGGACAGGAAGACAGTATAAAATAACAAACACAACTGGTTTTTGACTCTTCCACTTTTAAATCAGCGATAATTATGTTTGGGTCTGGGGTTGATTAATAAACCTGAGTGGTATATTGCTGCTACTCCTCCACCCCGACCTGTGCTTCTAGGAACGTGATAGTTAATATGACTTGGGGGGGTTGATTCATTCAGACTAACATATTCATCCTGCTGCAGCCAGGTTTCTGTAAGACAGAATAAATCAGTCTGATGGTCACTTATCAAGTCATTTACTAACAAGGATTTAGACGGGAGAGATCTGATATTTAATAGTCCACATTTTATTGTTTTTTTATTTTGTTCAGTAAGAGGAGTGGTCTTTATTTTTATTAAGTTTTTATGAACCACTCCTCTGGTGATAATTGATTTATATAATTTAGGTGGTCTGGGAGCAGACACTGTCTCTATAGGGTTTACATAGTTATCGGGGGGTGACAGCTG
>OMLM01017452.1:0-14211 GCA_900302695.1 Helostoma temminkii | reverse complement strand
AACATATTGTAGACCAGAAACAGCTTTGTCTGAAGATAGAATCTTTTTGGCAGCTTCGGGCAATATCAGCTGATGCGGAAACATCACTTTTTCCACTAATGGGGTCAATTTTAGTTGGAACTGTGGATGGGGAAGTAGTTTTAGTTGTAGCTGTGGTTGGGGAAGTAGTTTGAGTTGGAACTGTGGCTGTGGAAGTAGTTTGAGTTGTAGCTGTGGTTGGGGAAGTAGTTTGAGTTGGAACTGTGGATGTGGAAGTAGTTTGAGTTGAAGCTGTGGTTGGGAAGGTAGTTTGAGTTGTAGCTGTGGAAGTACTTGTAGTGGGAGTTGTAGTTGTGGTATCTGGAGTTGTGGTATTGGGAGCTGGAGTTGTGGTTGTGGGCCATACACAGCGATCGCTGCTTTGATTGAAGACCACACCTGTTGGGCAGGGCATGATTGTAGCCACACCACCGGAACATGCGATATAGGAATTTGTGTCGTTTGGATTGCTGTAATCCCCATCAGGCTTTCCATAACAGAAATCTTCAGTGGATGCAGCAGTGACTGCAAAAGCAGAAACGTAAAAAGTTTTTGAATTTCATCAGATTCTCTATACAGGTAACTGCTGCTAGTAATATTAATAGTACTGCTGTAAGTAACAAACGTACCCAAGCTGGCGATGACCAAACAGAGACCTTCAAAGTTAAACACTTGGTCAGTATTACATTGGAAACAAATTACAAAAAATGGGAAATGGAATTGAATATGTAAACATTTTCAGCAACAACATTGTGTCTATGCAGTTCCCTAGTATTCTCGATAATCCAGAAACCTCAGTGTGTGTGTGTGTGTGTGTGTTGTGTGAATTAATGGGGACGCTGTGTCTGAAAAATGAGGTTCATTTTCTGTTACATTCGAAAAAAGAGGTTGTTTTCAAAGATGAGGCCTAAAACCTGGCATTTCCTCACCTGACCTTTAGAAGGCTAAAGCATGGATCATCTTGGAAAACAGTGTTGTCTTTCACATACTGTACGCAGGGTTTATATGCTACCTGGCACCTGGAGTATTTAAACACTACCATTCTAACTTTTGAAGTCTTTTCAGTAGGTGATGTTGAACCTTGGTAGTGTTTAGGAAGGAATCACAGCGACAATGTTTATGAACTACAACAGTTTTTTTCATTGCTGTTATGTGTTATCTATTTTTAATAAAAAATTAATAATGTTTTACTACCCATCTTATATTTGATACAAATATTAAACAATAAATAAACCTAAAATGTAAATACAAACCAATATTTGAGTGTGAAAATGTTTTAATGTGCTGAACCTCTGTGCTTTAGTCGCTGATAGTATTGTTACTTTCTCCATTAATTCAGTTTCCTCTATGAAGATTTTAAGTCATGATTATTGCAAAGGTGCTTTTCAGTAGCAACTGGACTTTCTTCAAGTACTTTGAAGATGTTTAACCTCTTATCTGCAAAGCTTCATCAGTTCTGACTGGCTGGGAAAGACTTATCAGTCATTGTCACTTTAACGGCCACCTGTGGGTTATTTAGCATAGTCTGGGGTGACAATTTTGAGATTTTGTTAGAATTATTAATTATTCATCCTTTCGTGGTGCAAACATGTGGGATCATGTGCTGCTAATACCATCCTTTCTTTCTATTACTGTTTCAGACCATTGGAGATTGTATAAGGTTTATGCTGTTGTCATCAGAGGTTATATTTTCCTAAGACCCATTACGATCAGGTGATTTTTATAGTTTTTACACACTCTCGAAAACATAGAACTGAAATTGGATGCACTCCCTTTCACACAACGCCTTTCTTGATGCTTTCACACAGATTAAAAATAGAAGTACAATAATCTCATTCTTCTACTTAAATGTAAATCTTAAAATGACACGTTGACCTGTTAACAAGCTAGTAATCAGTTATAATGACAACACTTTAAGAAATTCCCATTTGGTCTTAAACATAGCATTGCTGTGGCCAGGGCTGGACTGTATGGACCATACAACTCACTTTCCTGCGACCAGCAGCCAAATGAGCAGTAAATGAAAGATCAAAACATAACACGGATGGTTCAGAGGTGATTCAGAACAATTTAAAAGCAGTTAAACGGACAATAACTAATTTCAGATGGCTTTCTTTTACCCAAAACTAACTCATGACTACAGCCACAATTTTGTTTGCTAGATTTGCTAGGTGGCAAGTAGTGGGCCATGCAGCAAAATAAAACCACAGAAAACAAAAAAGGTCTGTATATAGCCCAATATGTATGCAACATGAAGTTGCATGAAGTAGCTAAGACACAACATGTCTGGTCTTGCTTACACTTAATCTTTGTCTTTGAGGTTTAATAAGGAGACAAAGTGCTCTTTAAGGTGACATTCACAGTAGTGTTTTATTGCTGAAAGTGCAGTCAGCCTCTCTCCCCTCTATTTGGTACTACATACTACCGGACTGGTCTACTTTCTTCCATGGTTGTTGTTCCACCTGACATTCATGTGTGTTATTGGGACCAACTGAAACAGGTGTGAGTGACTGTGAAACCATCTGCAAAGTGAAGAAAGACCTGTGTTGTAAGTTGCTGATAGATCACATTCATTCATTCATTCATCTTCTGAACTGCTTAGTCCCCGCAGGGGTCACAGGAGTGCTGGAGCCTATCCCAGCCAGCTTACGGGCGAGAGGCGGGGGACACCCTGGACAGGTTGCCAGTCCATCGCAGGGCCACATATAGACTGATAGATCACATTTTAGGCAAATTCCTGTGTTGAATAAAGGTTATTCCATCTGACATGGCTTTCTTCACCCCTTGCTTGTAACGCTTGTCTTCTTTGTCCATAATTGAGGATTTCTATTTTCAGTAACTCCTGTACTCTAGGTGCAGCTGGTCTGCTGAGTCTTGTCCTGGGTAACTGCTTCTTTTGGGTTGTGCAATGCATTTTGAAGAAAGTAGAGATTTGTGCATGCATCTGATCTGATCATTCAGCCACACACAAATGCCAGGTGACCATGAAAGCGTTAATGACTTAATGAAGAATCTATAAACCTGCTAATCCAGCCAGTCAGTCAGGACTGATGAAGCCTTTCAAATGAGAGGTGAAACATCTTCAAGAACTTAAGACAAGTGTAGTTGTGACTGAACAGCAACTTATAGCAATAATCAGTTTCCTCAACTTTTTTAACTTAACATCAAGGTTAACAATAAACAAAATTCCACTCATCTTCATTGTATTAGTTGTGGGGAAATAAATCTTCCTTTAAGGAAGCATGTATTTGATCAGTGTTTCTTACCTGCAGTGAAAATCAGCCTGCACATCATGTTACTCTATAAGAGGAACAGAGGAGGCAGGAAAAAACATGAATTTTGCACTCTGAACACTTAGAAGACCTTTAAATTCAACTCAACTAATGGTGTCATCTTTTAAAACTGCTTTAAAACTAACTTAAGCCTGGCAAAGAAAACAACATACTTGCTACATTAGAAAACTAATGGTTCACTAACTCCTAATATAGACTAGATTTGGAGCACCCTTACAAGAAAGTAGTATACTTAAAGTTTATTTTATTAAGTAAACAGATAACACCTGTGAAAATGTGATTAAAAATAAAAGCAAGAAAAGATACTTACAAGGATGACAGTAAAAGGTGTAGAAGCTGACATATCCCTTGACACTAACAGATGAATAACTAGCAGATGATTAGGTGAGATATGTGTGCAACTGAAAGAGTATATAAGTGGGCGGGAACAATTTTGGAATGTCTAACGCACTTCCTGAGGAACAACACTGTCATGTTGGAATTTCTGTTTCATAAGGGGTTTCTTTCACTCTCAAAGGATCTGGTATTTGAGTTCTGGCAAATGTACTTCTTTCTGTTAGATGGAAACATTTCACTGCTCTTCCAGGTAGCTTCTTAAGGAAGTTGGTCATCTTCTAGGTTGTTTTACTTCACACTTTCCATGAATAGGCTCATTCGGTGAACAATGGAAGGGACAGGTATACTCCACAGTTATTGGGTGATTTGGTGTATGTTAAGATGTTCAAAGACCCCGCTCACAAATCACTTGTGTTCTTGATCCAAGATGTGTATATAATTGTCCTCAAATTAGTGTCCTTTGTCCTTTAGAACACGGCTGGTTTAGGCTCTAAGATGTTGCTTCTTCTGTGTTGGGCCAACTTCTTGTGTAGCTGCTGTTTAGTTTCTCCAATGTACAGCTCTGAACACTCTTCACACTGGACTCTGGTTATTGACGTCATCGGGATTAAAATTAACACCTGCTAACCCGACAAACATGGGTGAATATTGGCAGTAGCAGGTAACAGTCACTCCCACTAGACACTTTGGTAGGTGAAATTTAAAAATAATAACCCCACTGTGATGCTATGACATTACATGCAGAGGCTGATGCAGCACCTGCCAGGATGTGATATGGTGTGAGTGAACCCGCACAATGCAAACCTCACACATGATAAAATTTATGAGTACACAGGGGTTATTGTCCTGATGCTTAGACAAATGAGTTAACGGGTGGTACTTTGGCTGTCTGCAGCACACACAGCAGTCCATTGCTTTTTGAGCACGCTTAACACTGAGTGAGTAAAACTTTCCTGCTCTCTGATAAAGAGACAAGATGGAGAAATTGAGATATAGAGCGCTCACTCTTTTAATCTAAGTCAGGATTTAGTGGAGCACTGTTTTTAATGATTCAATGATTCCAAAGACTTTTTTAATCCCGGAGGGAAGCTGTTTGTCTGTTGCAGCTGCTCTCTGATCAAAAGAAAAAGGAAGAACCATCCCCAGGAAAAGATCCACTCCAACACAAAATACAAAGATAACACACAGAAGTAGTGACACAAATTAGGTTATGATCGCGATAACAATGTTATTATTGTTGTTCCCCTTCCCCTTATAAATATTGACATAAATAATGTTTATGATGTGTCAGTCCCTCAGTGATTTACAGTCGGTGGAGGAATTGTAAAGTCTTTGTCTAAATACCTCTAAATCCTCCAAATTCGTTGAGTGATTATGTATATATTTGCACATGCAAAGCTTCATAGACCCCTCTCCCACTTGTGTTCTCTGTCCAAAATGTGTACATAATAGTCCTCAAATTAGTGTCCTTTGTCCTTTAGAGGAAGGTACACAGTTGATTCTGGTCCTGGGGTGTAGCTCCTTCTGTGTTTAGCCATCCTCTTGTGTAGCTGCTGTTTAGTTTCTGCAAAGTGTACAGCTCAAAACCTTTTGCTGCATTGGACTGCTTACACTATTTTGCTCATCTTGTGTTTTGGGGTTTCGGTCTTCGGGATGGACGAGTCTCTGTCTCAGTGTGTTAGTGAGTTTCAAGTGGACAGGTATGTGATATGTTCTTTTGAGCTTCCTCGACACACCTGCCATATAAGGAATAACCAGGTTCTTCTGCTGGCCCTGCGCTTCAACCTGTTCTCTTGTACTTTTACCAAAACGAGGAAGGCTACAGTTAATGACCTTCTGTTATGGGGGTAGGAGAGGTTGCCACGGTGTGACTCACGCGCTCCCCTTCCATTGTTCATCTGATGAACCTCTTCGTGGCAGGTTTGAAGTGAAATCAATGGACAAATTGATGGCCTTTAACCAGCTTTTCTCAGACTGATGAAGCTATTTGGACATGTAGTGAACTTCCAGAATTTGTATCCACTTGTTTTGTCTATGGTTTTAATTCAGTGTCAGGGTAAACATCCATCCATCCCCTGAACTGTTCAATCCCGTAGGGGTCACAAGTGTGCCCCAGCTGTCATACAGGCGAGTGGCAGGGTACAGCCTGGACAGGTCGTCAGTCCATTGCAGGCCACATATAGCCAAAGACAACCATACACACTCTCACTTACGCCTACGGGCAACCACTACACAGTGCTAACCACTACACAACCGTGCCGGCTGTCAATGTAAACACTACAGTAAAATAAAGTATTAACTAAATAGAAGAGATCCTAAAAAAAGGTGTTAGACTGAGAAACACACTTAAGTAAAAATGTTACTCAAGCATGTGGCCTACATTTAAAGACAATTTCATGACCTAGAACTGAATGACATATTCAGTATTTCAGTACATTTTCTACAATTTCACAGTTTGAGGTTTGACTGTTGCTCTTTTAATTCTGTCATCTTGTTGCATTTTCTTCTTCACCAGTGGTTTAACGGCACTTTGAAACATAAAATATAATTAAAAACAAATTTCAACAAAAACATTATCTCTTCATGAAGAGACGATGTGTTTAAAAACTTGTATTAGAATAAATTTGTTTCAGCTTGGTCTACCTGAGGGACGGCCAACTGTGTATATACATATAATAATAAAAATAAATTCTATCAGTTATGTCATATGGGTAGCAGGCTGTAAGGCAACAACAACATAGCAATTCAGCTGTCCCTCTCCCACAGATCATCTCTCTTCCTCATACTTCACATGCACACAATGAAAAGAAAATATAATTTATCGTAGGTCATTGTGAACTGTCAAGTAAAACTACGTTATTGACGTCATCAGGGATTAAAATTAACACCTGCTAACCCGACAAACATGGGTGAATATTGGCAGTAGCAATAGTAGTAACAGTCATGCCCACCAATATTTTAAACATAAAATATAATAAAAACAAATTTCAACAAAAACATTATCTCTTCATGAAGAGACGATGTGTTTAAAAACTTGTATTAGAATAATTTTTTTTGGGCTTGGTCTGCCTGATGGACGACCAACTGTGTAAATACATATAATTAAAAAAAACCAATAAAGCTATGTAATGTCAGGTATTTCGAACAGTTACGTCACATGGGTAGCAGGTTGTAATTCAAAAAAACAACATAGCAACTCAACTGTCCCTCTCCCACAAATCATCTCTCTTCCTCATACTTAACATATGTACACAATGAAAAGAAAAAATTAGAATTTATTGTTAGGTTATTGTGAACCGACATGATCAGGGAAAAAGAACACCTGTCAACTCGTCAAACACAGGTGGATATCAGCAGTAGCAGGTAACAGTCACACCCACTAGCCACATTTAAAAATAATAACCTAACTGTGATGCTATGACACTACATGCAGAGGCTGATGCAGTACCTGCCAGGCTGTGATAAATGGTGAGTGAACACACACAGTGAAAAACAGGGCTCAAAAGGTTGTCCTGATGCTTGGACAAATGAGCTATCAATCCAGGCATCAGTACAGTTTGGCTGTCTGCGGCACACACATCAACAGTACTCTGATTATTAACCACGCTTAACACTGAATGAGTAAAACTCCCATCCTCTCTGATAAAGAGGAAAGATGGAGAAAATGAGAGCACATATAGAGCACTCACTCTTTTAACCAAGGTCAGGGCTCAGTGAGGCACTGTTTGTAATGATTCATTTTTTTTGGTTCAGTGAGCATCTGTAACAGACAAAGAACCATCCCCAGGAAAAGATCCACTCCAAAACACAAAATACAAAGATAAAACATACAAGAACTCCAAGACCAAGTCCAAATAGTACACTGTGTAGTGTGTGGGAGGGATTGTCCAGGACTGATTGTCTCAGTCACAGCGTGAAGAAGGTCAAGGTACACACCGAGAGCAGAGCCAGCCCTCCTGATAATGAAAGGTACAGAAGATTTTCATAATGGCTTTTAGGTTGCAGACACCAACAGGCTGGACAATGGATGGTTCTGCTCTGGGCTGAACCCATCCTTCTCTCTGTGGCCAAGAGAAGATGTTATCTAAACTCCTCTCAGTCCTGGACAGTCCCTTCCACCCACTGCACAGGTACTGACTGAACAGAGGAGCACGTTCAGTCAGAGACTGATAAATGTCAAGTGCTCCACAGAGCGCCACAGGAGATTCTTCCTCCCAGTGGCCATTGGGCTGTACAACTCCTCCACCTACTGCCAGAGGGTGGGGGACTGACACATCAAAACATTATATGATTTCATCATAAACATTATTTATGTTCTCTTTGTTATTTGTGTGGTAATAGATGTTTTCTGGGAGCGGTTCTTTTCTTTCCTTTTTTTGATGAGAGAGCAGCTGTAACAGGCAAAACAATTTCCCTGTGGGATTAAAAAAGTTTTTTTAATCTTTAATCTTAGATCTTAAAGCAGGGTTCCAGAGAAAGCCTGGGATGATTTTATAAAAGAGGAGCTTAACACACAACTTCATTAGAGATACATATTTGAGTCCTGTTATTTTAAATTTCCCCAATTTTCCAAACATCTAAGTTGTGGCTAGTGAAAATGTTAAGTGGCTAGTAACTTTTTTGCTCACCACTAGCCACAAAGGTGGTTCATATATTATTTTACCTCAATTATTCCTTGACCAACCAAACACTTATTAAAGCTTCAGTAGCAGATTCACTATAGTTTCTGCTGCAATTCAGATCAGACTGTACTGAAAATGTGACACAGCAATTAGACTGTAGAAAGTAGAGGGAAGTTGCTGATGTATGTTTTAGAAACTTTCCTGAATTTAAAGTATCTAAAAAGTTTTAAGTATGACAGTTTATTGGCAAGTTTTATTCAACTTAGCACCTTTTGTACTCTGTTTTCACACAGATCGATGTCAGTGTGCTAAAACCTCCTTGCTTCCTAGAGAAAGACAGAGGTGACTGTTGCTAAAGGTATGAATAACTAATTCAGCTCTTACTTAATTTGGGTCCAGTTCATTAATATGAGTACAACAGTTGTGTTTGCTGGATATTTCCTTGGTGAGCATGGCATTGGACTGCAAGCCAAAGGTTGAAGAGATGGAACTGCAAGATTCAGCTTAAGGATGATACCAACTCTCCTGCAGTTCATGGAATACTATAAATGTTAGCAGCCCAGTAACTTTGTAATATGTTTGGTCGGGTCCCACCACAGCTTTATTCCCTCTGTAACAAGGTCCTACCAATTCAAGGTATTTTGTCCTCCCAGATGAATGATTACAACTTTAAATACTAGCATTCACCTCATGTGAGATACTTGGGGAAAAAAGTCGTTATATTGCTTATGTCTATGTTGCTAGTTGGGTTTTGAAGAAAAAAAAAAAGTTTAACTGGCAAAAAATAGCACCACTATTTACTACACCATGACAGCAACAGACACTGAATGATCTTCTCTTTATTGGCAGTGTAGATAATGAGCAAACTGCACACAACCACAGAACAGATTGTTACGTTTACACACATAGTGTACACATGAATTTAATTAAATTGGATGCGTTTGCTGGAGTCAGTCCCAGCTGTTACTGGCAACATGCAGGGGACAGCCTGGACAGGTTGCCAGTCTATTATAGCATAATTAACCACATGCATTATAATTAAAACCTCACAATATCTTTAATGATGCACTGATGTGATGTCACCTTTTATCCCAAAGGTGCTACTCAGTAGCAGTTGGACTTGTTGAAGGTTCTTGAAGACATCTGACCCTTTTCATCTTTTCAGGTTTGGTTGTAAACAGTTGGTTCTGAGTGCCATGTATCAAACGTCTGTTAAAAAAATGTTTTTTAACATTAAATTTCATATTTCTTAACATGTTGAGTGTTTTGAGGTTATATGTTTCCCACTTGATGATCATGTAAGGGTCACTTGCCAAAATGTGAACAGTTGTCAAGGTGCTTGAGAAAGGATGTCAGCAGACAGCTGGAGTCAACAATGACACAACCTTTTAAAAGACTTCAGTATCAACTAGTATCAACTGAACATTATTACCTTCATCATAAAACAGTATCATGATACTGGCAGCTTGCCTAAAAAAGCCTACAAAATATCTTACATCTCCTGCTCTCACAGATAAGCTCTCTTCCTCATTCTTCACATATATATGTAATGAGGGGAAGAATCTAATGCTGCTTACGTTGAAGCATCACATAAAATTTATTTACTGATGAGCGAACACTTCCTTTTAGTTATGCAGTTACAAACATGTATTTGATAATCTATGAGAATAGTTCATATGCAGAGTTTAAACCACTAACTGATCAAACTCATACATTATAACAGGCACAATAAAATAATAGCTACTGTCTAATTAATAAGGAATCCTGGTAAAAATAAAAAATAAAGAAAACAGGCAATATACACAGTTGACAGATGTGTGCATGTTTGTTAGGGGTGCATCATATTTAGGCATAATTTGTGTTTTTGTGTATATCTACTGTGATTGTATTGAAATTTCTTTCTAAATCAATTGATACATGTGAACATTGAAAAATAGATCAGCTGCATGCAAAGAATGAATGAGGAAATTCTGATCTGTGGTAATTATAGTCCTTATGCCTTTTTTATTACTTTATTTTTTAAGTTGGAAAATATTTATGGAACTTCCTTGTTGTTCAGCCGTGTCTCCTAAAATGACCTTAGCAAACAACTAAACTGCAACCACAGTCAACATAGTGAGGAGATATACTGGTTTCTTTTCTGTCTAGATGTCTATTTGGATCTGGAACTGGGGACACTGCCAATCCAACATCTTCTAATGAATAATAAATTCAGTGCTTCATTATTTCAAAAATGATGTTGCATCACAACATAATAAACGTGATTATGTTTGTAAGCTGTTATAAAGTTTTTGAAGCACATATTCAGATGTACAGATATTTGACTAACTTAATTGTATTTTGTTTTGTATTTTTTATTTGGTTGTATTGTATTTTGTTGATCCTATGCAACAGCATTTTCATACTGTTGTCCCAAAGTCCTCCTGCTTGTCTTTGTACAGGTTTTGGTCCTACTTTCCCGCTGAATTCTGTCCTTAGCAGAACACACCCATACTCACCTGGCCACACCAATGCTGCCCTGCTTTTTTTGCCTCTCTCTCTCTCTCTCTCTCTCTGTCTCTCTCTCTCACTCACTCACTCACTCACTTACACTCATACATTATCTCTCTACTTTAGTTTATCCCTTGCTTTCATTTGTAAGTAGATTCATGGACTGAGTTTTGTATTAGGGTTTGCTTTGTTTCTAATCCAAAGCTCCATTCCATTTGTGCTGTGGTTCTGTTTTCACTCATGCTAGTTTTTGTTTTTGGGCAGCACAGTGGTGTAGCAGTTGGCACTGTCATCTCACAGCTAGAAGGACTTGGGTTAAAATCCACTGTTTGGTGGAATTCTGATTGGAGTTTTTGTTCTCCTTGTGTCTGGGTGGGTTTTCTCTGGGTACTCTGGCTGTGAGGTGTTGATGCCAAATTGCTCATAGGTGTGAATATTGTCCATCTCTTTATGGCACTGCTGTCCAGACCTGAAGCTCTTGGCAGTTAAGTGTAGACCTCACTACCTGCCTGGGGAGTTTTCTGCTGTTGTTGTTTAGGCAGTCTACATACCACTGGATTCTAATGATAGCTTAGCACTTGGCTACATGCTAAATAACAAACAACAAATAAATAAACATGAGAGCGCTTATCCAGATGGGTCTTTATTGTGGCAGGTGACTTCAATAATGTCAATCTGAAGACTGCGAGGTTTAAACATGTGAAATGTGCCACTAGAGGAGAGAGAACACTGGATTGTGTGTACTAACATACAGAGCCTCTCCCCTCCCACATCTCGGACAGTCGGATCACCTGTCACTATTCCTTAGACCAGCTTACTGCTGCCTAATCAGACAACATCAACCCATAATAAAAAGAATAAAAACCTGGCCAGAAGGGGCATCAGCACAGCTTCAGGACTGCTTTGAACACACTGACTGGAGTCTGTTTCACACTCAGGACATTGAGGAATATACATCAACTGTTGTCTTTTAAAAATAAGGAGCTGTGTTGATACTGTTACCATTAACGGGCAGATCTGTGTCCTCCCAAACAGGAAGCCACGGCCGTTGGGACGGGACAGAGACTGCGACCCACGTGGCCCTGGCTCTGGAGGGTCCTGCCCTGCAGCCATCACCGCTGCATTGAACCCGCGCTTCGGGCAGCGGACCTACGCAGAGCAGAGTCGAGAGTGGCTGGCCAGCTGTCACCGACGGGAGGTCGAGAGCCTGGGGGCCTTCGCAGCTGATGTCCAGCTCCACGCCCGGCAAGCCTACCCCATCTTTGATGTTGCAGCCCGAGAGGAACTGGCCCTCCACGTCTTCCTGCGGGGTCTTGCACCAGATCGGCTCCGGCAGCATGTGCGTCTGCTGGAGACTGAGCAGGTGGAGGAGGTGCTGCTGGTCGAACCGACGCCAGGACGGACGCCGCCGCGCCGCCCTGTGGTTCGGATGGCTGAGTGCGAGGCGGAGGGGGAGCTACTGGAAGAAGAAATGGTCAGCCAGGCACGGCCAGCGGCTGCCAGTCGACGCCGACGGGACGACCACTGCTTCCGTTGCGGGGAGCCCGGGCATTTTGCCAGAGACTGTCCTGCCCCAAGTCCCCGACCCAGAGCTGGTCCACCGGTGGGAAACGGCTACGATGTGAGGCAGTGAGAGGACCCTCACCCCGTCGCCAGTCACCCCTCCAGGACAACCACCCTACAGTGGGGCGCTGTGGGAGCGCCCAAGGACTGTACCTGGACTGTGTCATTGGTGGGCAACCCTGCAGCGCCTTGGTGGACACGGGGTCCACCATCTGCTTGCTCTGCCGGGGGGTGATCCCAGGGACTGAGAGACTGTTGCCTGGGGGTCCACCAGTGGTGGTTGACTGTCACGGGGGAGCCACGCTACCCGCGCTGCCTGCCCGCCAGTCAACGAGACCCTCGCTGCGGTGGAGGAGCTGGCACAGCGGAGCAGTGGTCATCTCAACGCAGCACAGCAGGGGCAGCTACGGGAGCTGTTGCAGGAGTTTGTGGACATCTTTGCAGCTAGAGATGAGGACTGTACGCAGACGGACTTGGTGCAGCACCACATTGCCACTGGGTCGGCTGCTCCTATCCGTCTGCGGCCCCACCGGTTGCCGTTGGCAAAGCGCCGGTCTGCTGAGGAACTCATCAAAGACATGGCAGCTAATGGCATCATTGAGCCTTCAGACAGTCCCTGGGCTGCACCAATGGTGATGGTGGAAGACAGGCAAGTGGCGCCCTTGTGTGGACTTCCGGCGTCTGAATGCGGTCACCCGCAAGGACTCATACCCGCTGCCTCGCATTGATGATGCATTGGATTATGTGGCGGGGTCCCGGTGGTTCAGCTCCTTAGACCTGCGCAGTGGGTATTGGCAGGTGAAGCTGGCACCTGAGGCCCGCCCTAAGACTGCTTTTACCATTGGGCAAGGGCTGTGGCAGTTCCGGGTGATGCCTTTTGGACTTTGCAATGCTCCTGCCACTTTTGAGAGACTGATGGAGCGGGTTCTCCGTGACATTCCCCGAACCCGTTGTGTGGTTTACTTGGACGATCTGCTGGTGCATGCTGTGGACTTTGGGGGTGCTCTTGGAAACCTCTGAGAGGTGTTTGCTGCTCTTCGAGATGCTGGGCTTCGGCTGAACCCAGCCAAGTGCAGTCTGCTGGCGAGAGAGACGCAGTTCCTGGGGCACGTGGTCAGTGAGCAGGGCGTGGCCACGGACCCAGCCAAGGTGGCCGCTGTAAGGGAGTGGTCCCAACCAACCACCGCCAGTGAGCTGCGGAGCTTCCTGGGGCTTGCCTCCTACTACCGGCGGTTTGTGAGAGACTTTGCTACCATCGCTGCCCCCCTTCATCGGCTCACCGACAAGGGTCGGCGGTTCGAGTGGTCAGATGCCTGCTCCACGGCCTTCCAGCAGCTGAAGGCAGCCCTCACCAGTGCTCCGGTGCTGGCTTACCCCGATCCCCAGCAGCCCTTCATTGTGGACACTGATGCCAGCAACACGGGGGTGGGAGCCGTGCTCTCCCAGGGACATGAGACTGGAGAGCGGGTGGTCGCCTACTTCAGCTGCAGTCTGAGTCGTCCAGAGAGGAACTACTGCGTCACCCGGCGGGAGCTGTTGGCGGTGGTCCTGGCGCTGCGGCACTTCAGGCCCTATCTTCTCGGCACCAGGTTCACGCTGAGAACTGACCACGCCTCCCTCACCTGGCTGCTCAACTTCCGGCAGCCCGAGGGCCAGGTGGCGAGGTGGCTGGAGATCCTGCAAGAGTACGACTTCGAGATCCAGCATCGGCCAGGTCGTCAACACGCCAACGCAGACGCCCTCTCCAGGCGGCCCTGCCTCGACAGCGAGTGCCGCTACTGCAGACGCCAGGAGGAGCGGGAGTCGGGGCCATCGTCGGCAGCGGCCCAGCCGGGGGACGACAGCGGTTCCGGGGAGCCGTTCGACGGAGAGCAGCTGAAGCAGCACCA
>OMLM01017451.1:1693-16693 GCA_900302695.1 Helostoma temminkii | reverse complement strand
AGACTAAAATGCACATACTCACACACACAAAAAATGAGAACCAGAGAGGATAAGGAGGTAAAGCAAGATGGGCTGTCAACAAGAGAAGATGAGGAAAATGTGAAATGTGATTGTCAGAGAATCGTGGAGGATTTCTACAAATAGAACGAAGAATGAACAGACAGGAAAGGGCAAACAGTTGAGAAAAGGGTTGGAAAGTAGTTGGGATGTTAAGGAAATAGAAATAAAGGGGTTTGAGAGAACCAATTAGGAAGGTTAAAGAGGAAAGCAAAAAATTATGAACAAAAATAGGGAAAAGGGAATGACAACTAAAACTAAAACAGGACAAGATGATGACGGAAAATAGAGATGGTCAGTGGGGTTAATGAAGAAGAAAAAGAAATGCTGTATAAGGAGCAACATTAGGTATTTACAATGGTGATTAGTAAACGGGATGAGATGGAAGGTAAAAGAGTTGAGGCAAGGACATAACCAGAAAGAGAAACAGTGAGAGAGGGCAAGAAAGAGCAGTGGTTTCTGCTCTCAGTAATTCCCAAATATAAAGTCCCTTGTTATCACTGTTTAGTTTTAATCTTCAGCCTAACAGTATTTTTCATTATCAGGATAATGCCGGTTATTACTTCTTCATTGCCAGGAATATTATGATGGATGTGTTCCAATCAGGCATGGCATTAATACGATCAGCGTGGACATTAGCACAATCGGTCTGATAATAACTCATGATTGTTGTGATTTAGTCCCAATGCCATGACAGCTGGAGCTGCGTTTAAGGACCATTAGTTACAGAGAGATGGAGTGAGGAGGGGAAATAGCAGGGAAGGAAGAAAAGACCTTGGGAAGTGAAGAATGGTGAAGAAAGGGAGTAGAGGAGAGAAATGGAGTAAAAATGTGTGCTTTCTGCTATTTTCCTTCAATCTCTCACTTTCCTTTTCCCTCTTTGATTCATGAAGTGGATTCAAAAAGCCTGGGATAGTTGAAATATTTTCAGCCCTACCACAGTTGTATCTTTCCATTGTGTTTTGTATGTGACTGTTTTGTATGAGCCATCGTTTATGTTTGCTGTAATTTGTAATATGCTCTAATTTGTAATTTTAAAAACAAAATATGACTTTATTTTACCATCTGACATATACAGTTAAAAGTTACTTCAGTTGTCATTATTCAGTTTAATTAAATCCAATCCAATCCAATTCAATTTCATTCAACTCGATTTTGGTTTATTTATATACTGCTAACTCACAAAAAACCTACAGAATACAATAAAACCACTATGTAGAATTATATAGAAAACCCAATAAATCCCACTTGAGCAGTGCAAAGACACAGTGGAGAGGAAGGGAAGCCATTCATCCAACATAAAATGTCTGACTGACTTTGCATTTCCACTCTGTGGTTCAAAATTTCCCCTAGGTGTTCAGGTTGGTTGAGATCTGGTGACTGTGAAGGCTAGTGTTAGTGTATGATTCTTGCAATATTCAACTCATCAAACCATCCAGTGACCCCTCGTGGCACCAATGGAACCATCTAGAGTACAATTCCCCAGGCATTTTCAAGGTTTTCTTTTAATTTGTCTCTGCACATCTGATAGTCAGCATTTACTGATTTTGTATAATCAGCAATTTCCTTATGTGTTCTTCGTTGATAGAAGGAACAGAAAAGGACATTATAGTAACTGTAGTTCTTTTTCCAAAAGTTTTGACTCCCCTGCATGGCCTAAATCTCCAGGCTTGCAGATTGGCAGATTAACAAAGCTGCTTAATAAAGCCAAACTATTTGTGACTACACTTTGCAAGCCCCAGTTGTAATTGGACAGTGTGAACATAAAGGGACCAAATACAAAAGTGAACTTTAAAACTATGGCTTATAACATAGAAAACCCTATAGTGTGCCCTTAGATGATCTTGGCCAAAATGGTTTGCAAAAGCACTAGTGGACTTTGTTTTCCTGCCAAGCCAATCAGTCACTGCATGGACACTGTGGAAAGTTGTGTATGTTCAAGAGCCAGAGCGTAGCTCAGCAGGAACAAAGCCCTAAAGAAGTACATCCAAAAACTTTTGCTGTCTCCTATAGCATTGCAGCATCCTGCTGTGGGATTGACATGAAACAAGCTAATATTCAGTGTCTCCCCTGTAACATGGGAATGCATTGCATGTGAGAAATGGGGCAGAATGAACAAGAGGGTAGAAGCTATCTTGCACAACTCACATTAATATTATATTAGACCACATCACCAGAGGACTAGATCTGTGTTGCTCACGCTCACCGATGTCTATTACACAGCAAGTGGAGCACCCCTTATGAATATTACACACCTCTCTCAGTTAAAAGCTTTCTGTCTGTGTGACACTGCTGGCAATCTGCTCCACAGCTGTCAAACCAGTGTTGCAGAGTGAGAGAGACGGTGTGGAGGGTGGAACTGTGAATGAGTGTGTGTGTGTGTGTGTGTGTGTGTGTGTGTGTGTGTATGAATGACATGGGGGAGAAGAAAGTGGGTGGTTTCTGGATGTACCTTGTCATCAACATACAGCTGCGACCTGTATGGCAAGAAAGAACTACAGAGGAAAAGTATTCTGCTTTGTGTGTGTGTGTGTGTGTGCGTGCCTTGATTTTGTTCCTATGCCATGTCTTTTGTAGAGAAGAAAGTGTTGCATTTATATAATGCATGCATGTCATATGGCACTGGGTGGGGTATGGGGTAAGTGCAGAACCTGCAGCGATACGCTTTGCAATCTAGGCTTATTTGTTTCCTTGCTGAGAGTTAGATGTGTTTTGATGCTAGTGCAAAATATGAAGGTGCTGTACCAACACATAGCCAGAAATGGGGGGGAACAGCTACTGTAGCCTGGCAAAACAAAATCCACCAACTTTTAAAGCTGATTGACTCAGAAAAAAAGAATGAAATAGTCCAGAGCATAACAGTGATTTCATCACCCTTGGACAGAGACAGTCTGGTTCCTGTTTCCATGCTATTCTAAGTTAAATGGCTGCAGGTAACAGCTCATACAGTCATTATTACACAAACATTTGCCTAAGATGTGATGATATGTTCAACATTTTCTTATATTTCTTGAAATTTTTGTGGTTTTGTTTAAATGTTGATAAAGCAGCCATGTTGTGTGCTGTGCTTTAAGGTACTTTTGTTTTTATTTGAGTCTCCACCCATAACCAGTATCTCCTAATCTTAAGCATAAACAAGAAATAAATTGTATTATGTTTTAGTCATGGCAAACAGATGTTGTTTTACAAAACTGAATTCTATAGGGAAAACATACAAATCAATGTTGCTAATAAACATGTTGCAGCAACATATAATAGTCATGTTAATAGAAAACATAATATTGGCAGCATTATTCTTCTTTTCACTATATTAATATTAAATAAATATTATGCAAATGTTTCTAGGAAGCAGAGTTGGTATGTACACACACACCAACACATGCACACACCTCTGGCTATAAACCCAACCACTTACCTTTTACCCTTAAAATCTGCTTTTCACTAATGAGGTCTTGAGCATAGTCCTCAGAGGTGACTATTCAGCCAAGTTTTCTGTTCTTGCAGGGTCTTAATGTCCCAGCATGCATGTAGAAACACTCTTCTTATTCACACATACACATACTCTCTCTCTCTCTGATCCTCACCTCTCCTTGGCACTTCTCCTCTGAGGCCTCTGAAGGCAGCTGGCTGTGAGAGCAGGTCTCTGCTCTATTAAAACCAGACCTCATCTCATCTGCCATCTATTCCACTGTAAATACACACTGCATGTTCATACTGTGCTCTGCTCTCCTTGAGTGCTTTGACCTGCCGTCCTTGCTGTACTGGCGTCGAGGTATATATCAGGTTCTTGAAGGCTGAGTATACTTGAACCGTTATAAGTGCCTTTTAGTGTTTCCCGTGCATACTGTATAGCGACCTGTTCGGTGAATAAAAATGTGGACGTCTGACTCTTTATTAAATCAAAGATACTTCTTAAAGACACAAATCTAATTTACTGTTTAATTGACAGTCAGCAAAATAATGGCAAATTAGAATTATAAAATTAGAAACAAAGCAATGTAATGCTTTAAGATTTAACAGGCAAATAAACGATCCTCAGAATAATATTTGATAATTTGTTAAATTATGTTTAATAGATGGCTTATTTGCCTTTTTCTAGCTTCTTAAGCTCTTTTATCCTTTTCAGTGTTTAACACTGAAGATTATTGTTGGTTTCTTTCACAATAATGCTTACACCAGCATTAAATCAGTTTTATGCTACACCCCATAAATCCAATTAGCAGGAAATATAATCCAACAAAAGGATGGCTCATTTTCATTATAACCGGACTACATAAAAAATTCACATGCACAAAAATCAATTTTTATAGTATTTTCGGTCAAATCATACATTGTCAGCGAAAGAAAAATATACAAGAATTGTAAGATGAGATATATTCGAAGCAAGTAAAAATCTGGCTTTAAAAACACACTTGTTGTTGGAGGCATACATTCATGCAACATGTGCCACTGTGAAGACATGAGATGGTGAAATTGCTCCCATGAGGGTCACATTTGTGGCTTTGAGTGAAGTGTCTCTGCAACAGTTAAATGGATGGACATAGACTTTGGTAGAGACATTCATGTCACTTTGGTGTGATTTTTGGTCATCACATCATAATCTTAAATTGCCTGCTACTTAGGTTTATGATCCAGTACCTACAAAACTACTGACGTTCTTATCAGCCTCAGCTGTGCTTTGTGGTTGGTGTTAATTAAATTCTATTCTATGATGCCTGCTTAACATCAATATTGTCTTGTTGACATGCAAGTGTGATGATGTTAGCATTTAGCTCTAAGAACAGTATAAATACAGTCTCATAGAGTTGCTACCTTAGCTGTAGATTCTTGGCTTTCATTAATTGTAGAAACAACCTGTGCCAACAGACAACCCTTGGTGGAACCCCCAAAGCGCCACAAAAAAGGTCATGGGATTATTGTCTTAATTGGTATAACACTAACCTCATGGGGGGATTAAAACATTATGTTTTTAATAAGGAAAATTTGAGAATCTACAGCATACGTCATGCCGTATGTTTTCAATTACAAAATACAGTACAACACATTACATTTAGCAGTCACTAGCAGTTTTTACAAACATCTGTTAAGTGCTACTTGCTAAAAAGACCATAGTGGTTGGAGAGACTCATTTTACAGGTGCTCACAGGAGAGAGAAGGGTTGGATATTTATTAAAGAATTTGACTAAGCTTTGCTGAATGAAAAGAAAAAAGGTCCCCCATCAAAATGAACAAAAGTGCAACCTTACAAGTCTTGGCACTCAGTGTGATTAACATTTCAAAAGGTACAGTTAATAGGACTGTTGTACTCTGAGAACAGTAGACTACTGTGTCCTTGAAAAACAGTAAAACAGGTAGAATATGTTTTTCTGTCCGTATGTCTGATTTTTTAATACATCCATTTGTACAAGTCAACATTAAAATAAAAGACACGTTTTGTTCATAGCTGCATAATCAATATAAATTTTCATTTGATGATATCAGACATTAGTTTCTCTGTAATCTTCACTTCATCAGCTGGACAAATTACAACATCGTTTTGAATTGAAGGGGAAAGTGCTTCAGAGAGGTTGAGACTAATCTTGTTTTATTAGGGGACATAAATCCCTGAGCTCTCTGGTTGTTCCTGGACTCATTCCCTGCAGTTGTTGTAAAGGTTAAGATCCTCCTATAAATAAGCTGGACACCAGATTAAGTTCCTGATCAAGATGAGGATACATGACACCCTTGAGCACTGTAACAACGTGTCATGTTGCATAAATTCCCTGATGTAATTGACAGTGATTACTCCTTAATTAGTCTGTGGAGACACAAGCGAGGCATGATGAGGGTGAACCATTTCTGTCAGATTTAACACAGTGGTGCTGTTGTGATGCTCCAAGGTGTAACCTACTTGTGTCAGAGAGTGAACTATTTATTTTGGTGTGAATGCATTCAAGCAACAGAAAACAGGTAACGGTTACACATTAAAAAATGTCATTACATGATGACATTTATTCTGAAGGAATAAGCTTTTGTTTCTAGAAAAATTAAACAAACTGGGTATTTTTTCCAGAACAATAATCTCAGCTTCGTCGTGTTAGATTTGTGGATTTGAGAGTTGAGGGGTAGTGAGAATGCTGGCGCACTGTATTCTACATATAGTGGGTTTAAAGGAAAATATAGTTCCAACTTAACCATCCTTCCTACTGCCTTTGATTACATTTTACAAACCAACTTCATATTCTGGAAATCCAGAAATGCGGTAGTACTGTATGTCTGTACATCTGCTTGAAAAGCAAGACTGGTAATTTCTTATGCACAATATGATGATAAGTTAGTTATCTGAAAGTTGAGCTGGGGCACCTAGACTTTTTTTTTTTGTTAGGTCAAAATGTTTCAGCACTCGCCCATGTAGCTTTAACAGTCTGAGGAAAGCTGGTTTAGACCCTAAATTTATACTCCAGGTTGGTTTCACTACATCTGCCCTGAATAGGTTTGTAAGTTGGTGGTGATGACAGGGGGGATGTGAATAGATATTAAAGTCACACCATTGACAACCTATTCTATGCTGTTGGTGGGACATGGACTAAGAACATCTCAGCAAAAATTAAAAGTATTGAGTGAAATATTATCACAAACTTCTTCATTTTAGCACAAAACTCTCATACTCTCCTGTGACAGTACGATATCACATATTACCTGATAATACTGTGCCAAAGTCTAAAACGCCAAATGAATGTAGTGGAATACATTTTCCATTTGACTGCAGCTCTTCCAGTTGTTGCTTTGAGCAGTGTCTTGATTCAGATTTCAACTTTGAAAGCTGTACATATTAATTGCATTCTCATTTGCATCTCCATTGTGTTATTAAAATGAATTTGTCGGCACTCAGACTGACTCATAGATGAAGAAAACACCCAGACACACACACACACACGCACACACTATCTCCCTAGTGGCGCTATCAGAAGGGTGAATTTGGATCTGTTTCCTGCAGCGCTACTTGAGCTCTGCTGCCCTGACTGCATTGACTAGCCTGTAACATGCAACACAAAGTGAAGTGTTTACACTCACTCTGTTAGACAGTTAGCCTCAGACATACAGAAAATCTATAAAGAGGATAGGGTGAGAAAAAAAAGAGAATGCCTTTAAATGCACTGTAGGCCATTTGCTTTGCTCGCACCATCATCAAGGAATTCACACACACACACACACACACATCACACATCACACAGAGATACAGTCAGAGCGTTGATGATTATTATTGCCCCTCTCCTTGTGGAGGTTTGGGATGACCTTCTTTGTCCGTCCCCCAGTGTACTGCTGCTGGGGCTGCTGGGCTGAACTAGCCAGAGGGCGCACTGAGTCCACTGAGGCCCCATGATGGATGGACCATGCTTATTTATGGAGGAAAAACTCTGCTGTGTGTTGTTTAGGTTGTTGGATGTCCAGTATGCATGAGTATGGGGGGGTATGAGTATAACTATGACCTCGCTTCTAGGCAGAATAAGGCTGAAGTGCATGTGTGTCTATGTGTATATGTGTGTGTGAGGGAGAATAGCTGGCAGGGTTTTAAAGGCCAGAGGATAGTCTAACCTTGGCAGAGAATAGGTTGGACATCAGCCAGCCTCATCTTCACCTTAATCCCCAAGCCTCATATATTCTTCACCAGACCCTGTAGAAATGATGGCATATTTCACTTTATGACCTGATCGTATTTCTGATAAATCTTCACCATTACACCCCAAAAGAGCTAACTCACTATCACCCCAATTAATGTTCAGAGCTAGATAGCGAGCAGCATTACCCCTCTGCACCTGTTGATGGCACTATTGAGCTTCACTACCCTGATCTGCTATCTCCACTCATCAGCAGTCTGATAAAAGCAGTAACAACCACCAAACCAGTGCAGCCTCCTCATACCAGGTCCCTGCTTCCTTTCCTGCCTCCACCCACCCTCCCCTGGAGCTCTGATGGATGTGCTTGCCTGCAAAACTACTTATGAAACACTTAACAATAATAATGTTGTTATTTCTCATTCACTATTTCACAGAGCTTCCATTTAGTCTCTCCAGCTCAAGCAGAAGGTAAATTACAAAAACCCACACTTGTCAGAAAATGTCACATAACTAATATAAATAGTGCAGACATGCAAAACAATGACGGCATATATATTCTAATGTCAGCTGTGGGTGCCATTGCTGTAAAGTAAACAGTGGTGTTGTTGAATATTAGCTATGGAGAGTAAAACTGAAGAATGGATGAAAAGGAGAGGCATTAACACGGAGAAGAGCAGAATACAGCTGCAGGGCAAAAAACAAAATGATATATTGTGTCACATGTATAATGTCTTTTTTACTTTGAGCCATTCAAATGAGACAAGTATGACATGTATTTTATGGTCATATTTTCTATCTAGGCATTCTTTGCATTAATCAGGATGCACAACATTAAATGAATAATAATTTAACATAATTAAAATGAGGGGAGAGATAGTTTTACCTCATGAGTAACTAGTGCACATAATTGCCAACTGGATGTTTTATTATTCAAAATTATGCTGTGTTAGTGGGTATCATAAGAATGTCTATTATATAGATCCACTATTGCAGTGGGTCCATATACATTATTAATATCTCAATATTACAGTGTTGTGCTGCGGAGAAATAATCTAATCTGACAAATATCTTGTTTGTCACAGAGGCGAGATCTCAACACTGACTAATAAAAAAAGGAGACACAGCCAGAGAAGCAGGCTTTCTTTCCAAACAGGCAATTTTCCTCTTGCCTTAACCCTTACCCTGACCCTACCTCTAACCTCCACCCTGTCCAATACCACGGACAAAGAGCACATATTTCTTGTGTTCAATCATTGTCGCTGACATTATGGCCATTGGTTGTGCTGTCAGGCATGACTGGCTAACCCTTGGGTCCCTGCAAAAACAGAGACAGCAGCTCCTCAGCCTCCTACAATGATGGGTGCCTGGGAAATAGAAGTGCAGCTGCCCTGTGATCATTCCAGGAGCCATCCTGCCTAACAGCTCTGGGCTTTATAGCTCTGCTGTTTCTGATGATTCACACTCAGTTGTATAGTGCAAGCACATCCACACAGACAGGCAGATTCATGGGTCCACGCACACACAGTACACAAGCACAAAAGTGCGAGGCTCATATTCAGGTTCACTGCCAAACAAGGAACATTCCTGCACACACAGGGAAACACACATAGCTATACACGAGACACGAGTACACATTCTAGGAAAATGCACAGGTACATCAAAACTAAACACACTTCTGCATCACAACTTCTGCGCATATTCTCACACTATAGTTGTGGGGACACAAATATTGTGTGTTCAGACAGAGCAGGAATGAATTTTACATGCACAACTGCAACGAAAGTCAAAGCAAAGATGTGGTTAGACCCAACTTTGCCCACGGTGGTACATGTTAACAAAAAGTCAAGTTGGAAAGTTGAAAATCTTTCAACTTGAGGTAAAAAAAAAAATGTGGTTTATAAAAGTGATTCATAAACATAGAGACGAGATGAAAAAGGAAAGAGACTGGAGGGAAATAACAGAAGAGCCAGAGTCTCTGGTGAGTTCTCTATTGCTGAGGTAAACATAAATACATAGACATCAGTATGTCCATTACAGCTGATGGACTGTACAGTGGGTACATTTCAGTGTTAGCATACTGTACTGGCTGGGGTGAAACACACAATTAAATTTGTGTAAGTAACACAAGGTGAAAATTGACTTTCTGTCTGAACATGAGAAAGGTCATTATTGCTTGTATAGACTATAGTCTCAAGCAATTACACAAAAAGCATGATTCATATACATATAACCTGTTGTGAGTTGTGTGTAATCATTGTGTTTGGATTTGGTATCAGTCATTCTCAAGCTATGAGCCAGTGCAAGTCAGTGCAATATTTCCCTACGGACAGCAGAAGTGACATGAATGGACATCTACCATCATCACACGGACACCTTATGTTACCAGTCATATAACTGCTCAGGGCTATAGTGTCTAATCTGTAGAGAAACATCTAACATGTTCTTCTGTTTTATTGTGTGTAGAAACAATAAAATCATCTGATCATACTGGGTCTAAGTATTAGGCAAATACAACCTCAGACAAGAAACATGCAACTCTTTTTACTGTGCCATAATTTTTATCTAACAAAAGTAAAGCCAAAAGGAAAAAAAAGATACCCTCATAATTTGATAGTTTGTGAATCCACCTTCAGCAGAAATAACTTTAAGTAATTATTTCCTGTATGACTTTTCTTTACAACATTACTTCAGCTCATAGAGGTTTGTGGACATTCACTTGCACAGCTCTCTTAAGGTCCCTACACTGTATACTGGTTACTAGTAAACCAGTTTTCTCTAAACAGGGTGCTGGGCATTAAGGCCAAACAACTTTGGTCTCATCTGTTCACAGTGAAATTGTTCCAGAAGCCTTGTGGTTGGTAAAGATGAAGTTCTGTGAACCTCGGTGGTGCTTTCATGTTCTTTTTAGACAGAAGAAGCTTTCTCCTTCTCATTGTGCTGTCATGGACTCCAGCATTTAACATGCTCAGTGAAGCCTGCAGGGTCTGAGATGTCACTCTTGGGTTTTTTTGTATTTCTCAGCACTGACCTTGGGGTGAATGTGATGGGTCATCCACTTTTAGGAAGATTTCACAAATGCTATCCACTTTTCCTTATCCACTGAATAATTGTTCTAACTGTAGAAGGTTGAACGTTTTAATTTTTTTCCAAAATGATGTGCAAGAATTGCATCATTGCTTCTCTAAGACCATTGCTAATGTCAGTGGTTCTCCAGCTTAGTCCTAAACGCACCCTTTCTGACCAAGAGGGTTTTCCAACTATCCCTGCACTTACAGCTTCTGATTGGCTGAACACAGCCAAGGTAATCAGCAGTAGATAGGACAGGGATGAGAACCGTTGTCTTAAGCCTTTGCCTCTTGGCTTGCTCCTGACTTCTGCTTTTATAGAGGTCTGCTCACCTGCTGATGATCAGTGAATCAAGGACTAATGATTACCAGCACCTGGCTGCAACCTACCCTCTTAACTCCTATGGAAGCAGTAAAGGGCTACTTATTATTGATGTTTTTCTTCTTTTTGACTTAATTTTTATTAAATACATAATGGCATGGTGAAAAAAGCTTACACGTTGTTGTTTATCTGAGGTTGTATTTGCCTAATACTAAGACCCTACGCCTGCTATGATTAGTTTTTGCACAACAGAACCGAATTAAAAGAGGAGGTACTAACTTTTGCACATGACTGTATACAGTAGTGTGCCCACCTGCCATGACACAATCCACCCACACTTAACATCTGTACTGCATACAGTGCACAATCAGATTTAATGACAGACACAAACAAAACACACCTGCAAAACACACACCAACGTGTAGCTGCACACACACACGCAGATCTCCCTCATAGTCGACACTGGATAATTCCTCTGTCCCTTCTCGTGCACAGATAACAATGTCCCACCAGCAGTCCAACACCATATTTTAGTTGCCTAGGTAACCTCACGGCGACTTTAAGACCCCATTAAAATCCGTCAGAATGGAATAAAAAAACTGATCTGACAAAATCCCTCTTAACCTTTACCTATCCCCGCTTTCCCTTTCTCCTCCTTCATCTCATCCTCTGTCTCCCCAGACTGCTATTCAAATCTACCTGTACCTCTTCACCTTCATCAACATGCACATTTTTCTCTCTATTTCCTCTGTTCCGATAGACGATTATAACTTCTGCCCTCGTTTTTTTCCGTCTGTAATCCCTTGGCTTTGCCCCCTTTTCTCACCTCCCTCTCCAGTCCCGTTGCTCCCGTTGCGCACACACTCTATAATACAGTCCCCCTCTACCTTGCGGCTATCTCTCCTCTCCCTTTTCATCACTCTGTTCCCCTTCATCTCTATCCCTCCATAAAGTCAGTGATGGAGTGGATGGACCATCTCCGTTTATCAACCCCAGCTATGACATTTTATCCCTCTCATCCTGTCCTTCTCTATCCCTCTGTATCACCCTTCCTCTCTCTCTCTGGGCAGAGGCCTGCCCGTTGGCCATTTTCCTTTGAATGCAGATGTGCGCCACAATTTAAATGGCACATAAATAGCACTGTGTATATTTTTACTAAAACACCAGCCATGCCCAGTGCATCGCTTATCCCTCGCATCCCTTATCTCATCCTTGCGGCTTTAAATGTACAGTATCCTTCACTTCTGAGTCTCACTGTGGATGTGAATGAATGATGCATTGTGATCCCCAACATCAAAGTTGTGTTGTTTTATTCATACATCTACATTATCTGGCTGCCCTTGGCATGTGTCAGTAGAGAGTGCAGTTTAGTGTCTGGAAGCGAACCAACACTGTCCTGCCCCAGCTACTGTCACACTGATGTATGGCTGCAAATTACAGCGATAAAAGCCTGACACTGTTACTGTTACTAGCCACTCGAATGCACTTAATGCAGAGTGGGAGGACTGGAGGAAGAGGAAGATTGGGTGTGTGTGATGCATTGCACGTTCGCTTGTGTTTGTTACTTTGCGTTACAAACTGTTCAGTTGTCGCTGTCCCTTTGGGAGGCCACTACAAGGTAAATTGGATGTATCTACAACTGTCAAAGCGTAGGTACAGTTTGTGTGTGCGTCTGGTGGGATAATAGGATGGCTGCTTGAGTGAACTTCCTCTATCACTCTGTGTGTTACTACCGACAATGTCAGTGAACAGCGTTTTGTCAGATGTTACAGCTTTGAGCGATGTGTAATTCTCAGCGCAATGACAGCGAAGACTGAGATGACTTTGAAAAGATGGACGAGAGGGGAGAGAAAGACAGAAGTGGAAGACGGAGTTATGAAGTTATGAGGAGGGAAAGGGACAGATGACAGGAAGGGGGGAGGACACGGGGAAATGGAGGACAGGATAGTTTACAGAGTAAAATCCACTCCTTACAGTCCTTTAGTATGCAAAATTACACTTTCTAAATGACTGCAGACTTGGTTTTGCTTTTTTTGTACTGCAATTTCTGGTTTCTGCTTGTGTTTGCTATCAACTGACTGATACATTTACTGCATCTTTAGTCAAAATAAAACTGTGATCTGGAAATGGAAAACCTCATGCATTCAGATTTGTGATTATTTTAAGCCGACAAGGATGCAGACAAGGATGCTAGTAAAAAACCAAAACAAAAAACATTAACGCTGTATCTTAGGGTGAATGAGTTTGTAAACTTGGAGTATTTTTCTCTTGGTGCGGTTAATTTTCACACTGCCCAAAATCAAAAATGCATCATTTCAAACTATGTGAGAAGGTTCTCTCCGCTTATTGGTCAGATGTGTCTGCCGTGGGAACAAAAAAAGTAATAAAGGAAAGAGGTCCTGTGTTGTGGAACTGCACATTTGTGTGACAGGATACTCACAGCAAGAAGGCCCTGGGTTTGATTCCCGGGGTCGGCTTCCTCCCACAGTCCAAAGACATGCAGTCAGGTTAACTGGTGACTCTAAATTGCCCGTAGGTGTGAGTGAGAGTGTGAATGGTTGTTTGCCTATATGTGACCCTTCGATAGACTGGCGACCTGTCCAGAGTGTACCCTGCCTTTCACCCATATGACAGCTGGGACAGGCTCCAGCACATCTGTGACCCACACAGGGACTAAACGGTTTAGAAAATGGATGGATGCCCGCATAGTCATCAGACCTGATGTTTGTGAGGCACTTCACCTCCTTACATTTGTCTGCAATTAATCAGGCAGCATGTTTTTGGGGTACAAACAGAAGAAATTATAGCCACGATAACCGTGTTCACACCAGACAACCCTAACCCTAACCAAATCGGACCAAGAGGGAATACGAATTGGAGTTCGGTTCAAACTAAGGTAGGTGTGAAAGCACCATAAACCTCAAAAGACATTTGGGCAAAACATCACAACTTGACAAAAGTGGTGAGTCTGTGAGTGGGTTGACAGTTGAGGTAAGCACAGATATGTCTCTAATAACAGCAGAGAGATAACAAGAGGACTGAATGCTGAAAAAAGAGAAAAACTGATATTAGGTAAAAGCTTTTTTGACTTACATAGATATGAATGATACAACAATAACGTAACACAGAATACTCAATAAACAAAAAACTTAAAAACATGAAGCTTTCAGCTTCCGATGTCAGCTTCTTATGTGCTGGAAGCCAGTTGTCCTTATAACATAAAGACATAGGCGACTGTATGGAAGATTGAAGTTGGTAAAATAGATGTCACAACAAGTCTATATGTCTAACTGTTCAGCTGGACATCCTTCCAAGAGTTCTTGTGGCACAGAATCACATTACTTCTGCTTTGGACAGGCAACAATCATTGCAACAACTAACATGTAAAAAAAAAAATGACTTTCACAAACTGCACGTCAACCCAACGCTGGAAACGTCTCTTAGGTGGGAGATATACTTGCTGTTAACAATAAGGTCAGGCACACAACATGGTGCTGAGATGTTCCCAGCGTCGGGTTAATGTGCAGTTTGTGCATATAAAAAAATCATTGGATTACTTAATTCTTTTCTCTCACATTGTGCAAAAAACTAAATTTTTCTTCTTCTGCTTCTAAGAATGGACGTTCACAACGTTCCTTTTCAGCCATGGAGGATCAGGCCCTCGTCTCTCTTCGTGTGGCTGACCTTTTAAAATCCTCCACACACACAAAGTACACGATGAAGTATATGAACAACAGTGCCCCATACAGATGACACAGCTGTAATCAACGTACATCCATCGCTCTACAGCAAGTAGCTTTAGTTGGTACCTATGCCGACTGGTAAAATTAAACTTGACTTAAACTGATATTAAACACCAAACAGTGGGAAAAAGGAGGCAAATCATGACCATTTTGGCTTTCAATATTAGCTAACACAAACTGCTATCCTGGCTCTCTCTCTCTCTCTCTCTCTCTCT
>OMLM01017448.1:5363-17362 GCA_900302695.1 Helostoma temminkii | reverse complement strand
TTCACGTAGAGGCACGCTAGTTTGGAATGATTTTTTTCTCTTAATAAATGAAGTATTTATCTGTATTTATTCAGGTTATCTTGTGCAATTTGATGATATGAGTCATTTAAATTTGACAAATGCAAAAAGTCATGAAGATGGAAAATACTTTTTCACAGCACCATAGGAAAGTTTCCTGCTGTGTGCTACTGAGCATCTCATCTCTGTGTTTACGTCTCTCTCCAACTGTTGGTAGGTGTGGATGGGCCTGCGGTACCTGGCTGGTCAGTGGATGTGGGTCGGTGGAGAAATTGCGCAGTACAACAACATTCAAAACTGCACTGCTCAAGAATTTTGTGGCATTCTGGTGAAGAACAGCACCATACAATATGAAACAAGGAACTGTGAGCAGAGAAGGAACTTTGTCTGTTATAAGAAGCCGTTACCCACCATTGGAAACTAAGTACATTTCCTTAGGACTGTATCTAAACATATGAATTCAATACTGTATTTCTTACTCATTAAGGTTTTATGTCCTGACTAGGAATGGATAGACTTAGGGCAGAGAGTCAGAAAGTACATAGCTTTATTTGCCTTGTTGGCATAGTCTACATGGGATTGAAAAAATAAACTGAATTATTTATAATGTTTATAACAACATCTGATTTGTAGTTACTCAAAAAGCTCATATCAAATTATATTATAAGGACTTCACCTAAAAAGAGAAATATTGTAACTTTATATTTTTACTAACAAGCGAGATGCAGTTGATTTGGGTCTGTCACAACTAACACTTTTGGCCACAAGAATTAAACTTTATTCGCTTATATGCTTCTACAGATTAGATGCAAATTCATTTTGCGGTTAGTGGAGTAATCAATAGCCAACTCAGTCTCAATAGCACACACACAACACATTAAAATACTAGTAATCAACCAAGTGGTTGTGAATGTGAAATGCCACAGTGGTGCTAAGTGAGAGCAGACTAAAAGTTCAAATTAGTAAACCCTGGTAAAAAATTAAAGTGAATGTAAAGCACATTCCTAAAGCTATTATTATTATGTTATGAATGCTAAAACATAAAACATGTTTTTATGTTTTTACATGGAAAGCAACTGGGTTTCTTTGTAATTAAATGTGCCATAGAAATAAATCTGCAGTACCTTTCCTTCCCAAGAGTGAAACACACTTGATAAATACGGGCCTCAATTTCTCTTTTATTTAACATAACATAACAGACCTTTATCTCAGATTAATCATAAAAATTCAATCAAACGTTATGCGATATTTGTAGATCCTTGTTGTTTGGTTTCAGACAAAAACTCAATTCCTGTAATCATTAGTTCAAACAGTACAAATATGAATCTCTAATCTTTATTACTGTTGAAACAGCAGCTCAACAAATTTACCTCATACATGTGTTACTTTCATGGATGTATTCAGGTGTGTTTTATAGTCTAAAGTTCTCTGTACTGGGCATTATTCTCATCAGAGGTTATGTTTTGTTGCCCTCTGGTGGTTGTTATGTTTGTCAAATATAGAACCTTTTGTGTGCTGAAATTATTCACTTTTTAGTATTAATTTATTTTTATTTATTTTCCATTCTTTTAATTTTGGTTACACGGTTGAACAGTAATAGATGTGCACAATGTTACATGTTATTTATCCAAGCAGGTAGAGCTTAGCAAATATGAAGGACAGCTGCACCCTTGTGCCCCCCTGTAGACCTGCCCCAGCACTTCATACAGTGAAATGGCCTGTACATTATGCATGCATATAGTCAGATTAGTGGAAGTATACAATGAAGGTATTTGGGCAGTTGTCAAAGTCTAGTTTTCTGATGCCCCTTCCCAACGATAACATGGTGCTAGTTCTGGGCTGGTGCTAGTGCTTGTTCATAGTTGTTCAACCTGGGAACTGTCTAAGTACTGGTTTGCTTTTTCACATGCTAGAGAGCCACTATAAATACATCATTACATCACCATCAGATATACTGCTACTTCACCATTTCCACAGCAGCGCTAACATTAACTACAACCGTAACAATAACAGTGAGCATAAACTCACAACTCAACACTCCTGGTCCATTTAATGACCTGGTCCATTTAATGATTTTAATTCATTTCATTGATCATTAGGGGCTTGAAAACGGCCCTTGTTTGACAAATTGAGCATTGACTGTATAAAAATAGAAACTGATATTATAATATATCTGTCTAAGATAAATTGTATTAATATTAAGACAAGTGATGAGCCACCTAGACCTGAAAAAAACATTTGGGAAGACATATGTACATCTTCAAGAACCTCAAGCATCTCCAGTTGCCAGTGAGTACCACCTGTTGGACAGACATGACCTGGATGAAAGTAAACACTACCTTTGTATTTTAGACAGTTTCTGAACTACAATGATCTAATACAATGTTGTTGACAACCATTTTTTACATCTTGCTTTGCAGTACAATTATTTATGCAAAAGATTCCAAACTTACTATGTCTATTGCTTTACATTGGTATATTCTGTATAACTGAATTTGAATAAGCGAGGTCACTGAAGAATTGATGCTGGATTATCATACTGATACTAATACAACATTGACATGACTGCATGTATGTATAAGTCTTGGCACTATAGCCTTTATTTAAAGGCTTTAAAAATTACAGTTACAAATTAATTTTGAACATAATGTAAGAAGTAAAATAGTGGTTATAACAACAAACCTACAACCAAAGTTAGTGTATGTGAGTGAATGTGAATAGCCAAGTCGTTCACTAGTCACATCTAGTCCCAGAGAAGGTTGTAACATTTTGGATGTCAGAATTCTGCAAGTGTTGTCTGACAGATGTTGAGACATCACAGAGACACTAAGGAACCATAAAAGGACCATGTAAGCGTAGACTGAAACCTAAATTCAAAGCCAAACCCAGGGTAGAGGGGTTCAGTGAATTTAGTGTAGAACGTGTGCAGATGAGTCAGTGTGTCAGAGGAGACTGTGAAGAAGGACAGAGTGCCAGCAGGCCAGTCCAAATACACTGCTACTCTGTTAGTATCTTGGTTAGAGGAACACATAACATATAACTTTGTTTCTGTGTCATTGTCCCAAACATAGTGACTTGAATCACAGTACAGACTCCAGGACATGCTGTTCCCTCCAAACATACATTCGTGACCATATCCTCTCCTGCTGATTCCTCGATAAGTCACTCCTGTATAAAACCTTCCCTTAGTCTTAACTTCCCAGTAACAGCGCCCGGTCAAAGCATTTGCACAGAGCACTTGTTTGAAGCTGTCAAATCTGTCTGGATGATAGTGATAAGGATGTTCCTCCTTCACATATTTCACCTGTCTGTTGTCCTCAGAGAGTATAAGGTTTCTGTGCGCTGTGTTTGGGTCCAGTGTGAGCTCACAGGCATCTGATGGAAATAACAATACATAATTAGGTAAAACATGCCAATTTTTAGGATAACAGCCTGGTAGATATATAGTTTGATGTTTTGTGAACAATATACTGTACACTACAGTATTTTGGTGCTTCAGTATAGGTTATTAACAATGAGCAGGTGTTGATTTGTCACACACATGGTAATGCCTCTATTGCTATACTGCACTTGCTTTTGTTACAAGGTACTTCATTTTCCTCTGCAAATAGTACTCCATCAGTGTAGCTGTCATAGCAACACTGTGTGAAACTGTTGTTAAAAAATGCAGACACACACAGCAACAATGAAGGATGTCAAATGTTGTTGTTGTTGTTTCCCAGAATATGGCTGACTGTCACACCATGGAGACAAGTCTAGTTCCAGGAAAGAATGAGAAGTATTTCATACTTTGGCACACTCAATTTCCACTGCTATGCAGATGATACACAGTTGTACATCCCTGTGAGGACTGATGATCTTTCTGAGATTACTAAACTGGAGTCTTGCTTGGCTGCTTTGAAAAGCTGGATGTCACAGAATTTTCTACTCCTAAATTCTGGCAAAACAGAAATGCTGGTTATTGGTCCGTCCCAACACCGTCACCAGTTTGATCAGTTAACCATAACTCTTGATAATTGCGTGATTTTGCAGAGCTTCACTGTCAAAAACCTAGGAGTTACCTTTGACCCCTTCCTGTCTTTTGAGCATCACAAGATGCACAAAGATATCTCTAAGATTGCCTTCTTTCATCTGCACAACATTGCTAAAATCAGATCTTCTCTGTCTGTAGCAGATGTAGAGGTTTTAATTCACGCTTTTGTGTCATCTAGACTGGATTATTGTAATGTTCTGTTTTCAGGCTTGTCACAAGCCAGTACTAAAAAAGTCTTCAAATGGTCCAGAATGCTACAGCTAGAATTCTGACCAAATCTAGAAAATTTGATCACATTACACCAGTTCTAGCTTCACTTCACTGGCTCCCTGTCACAGTCAGATCAGACGCCAAGGTGCTTTTGATGACCTATAAAATTTTACCTTAAACCTTATATTCCATCACAAGCCCTTCGCTCACAGAATGCAGGGCTCTTGTCTGTCCCCAGGGTAAAAAAGAAGTCAGCTGGTGGCAGGGCCTTTTCTTACCGCGCCCCTCTGCTCTAGAACAACCTCCCCATCGATATCAGACAGTCTCCCTCAGTAGAAGTCTTTAAAACTTAAAACACATCTATATGCTCTTACTTTTAATTAACATGGTTTTACCTTTTAATAGTCCCTGGTAGTCTCAATCAGTTGATGTATAGTGTAGAAACCGTAGTAGTGTATAGGGTGTACTGTAGGGAGATGACTTTTGTTTTGATTTGGCGCTATATAAATAAAATTGAATAATATTGAATTGAATGTCCCACTCCAGTTTCGCTCCAGGACCACTCATTCCACAAGGCTGAAGTACGGCCAAGCGCAAACCTCATGAGAAAGGAGTGGAAATTCTCATTCCTCCATTGCTGCCCAGTGCACAGAATTTCAGCTGGTGAACGTGTGTGTGTGTGTAACAAACAGCAGTTACACAGTTTATAACTATAACATACAATCACATGCTGTGATTTCAACAGGCTGTAGAGTAGACGCAAGTGATTAATTGTGCTGTACATGGTGCATGGTCAATTCAATCATAAACTTTGATAGACAGTTGTGAGCCACACACTGTTGTGTTCTCCGCTAGTTGACATGTAGTTACCAGCAGAAGGAGTTCACTGAACAATCAGTTTGTTTTAGAGGTGGTTCAACATTGGTTTAACACACTGCCAGTGCTCAGATAGCAGCACGCATTGAGTGAGGTGTCTGCATTGCCATGTAGACTGCTCTGTGCACATAACTAAAGAGATCAGCAAGTTTGCATATGTGAGTGTGATGCCACAGAACATGGCATCTTGTGAAGCAAATTACTGCAATGACTAAAGTGAGCTAGAAAACAACGTCTTGCATGTGAGATAAAAAGCAAGACTGGTCAAAGGTAACGAATATGCAAACTTGATGAAGAAAAAAGTAATATTCTGCCTCCTGAGGGATTATAGTATTGATTTTGAGAAATGATATCACATCCTCGAGGTCATGGGTGGGAACCAAACTCAAAAATGTGTCACAATAAACACACATCATACTCAAGGTTTACATGGTCTATCAATCTTAAGCATCAAAGCTGCTCTGTCTTCAGTAAAAATTACTTACACTTCCACAGACCAGACTTTAACCTTTGCATTCCACCATTGTCCACTCTGAAAGAATAAACATAGTCAGAAAAGCATATTCTAGTGTAAAAAGCAGGGTTTGAGATTAGGTTTGACTACAGAAACCTAAAGGCCTGCAGTGAGCTAGCATAGCTTTAGCTTAAGCCTAGCAACAACTAGCTTTTTCACCTACATGTAACATAGTATTGTAGCATAATAGTGTAATAAACTGTATTTTCTAATATTTCATTGCTCCTGCCAGTTAACTAATGTGAGCTCTCAGTCCAGTAGCCATACTTCAGTGTGTCCAGTCTCCACTGTGGATCCTCCAGTCCAGCAGAGAGCTGCATCACTCCTGAATCCCCTGGATGATTATAACTCAGGTCCAGTTCTCTCAGATGGGAGGGGTTGGAGCTCAGAGCCGAGGCCAGAAAAGCACATCCTTCCTCTGTGACCTGACAGCCTGACAACCTGTAAACATTGATGCATAGTTAATGTATTTAGTCAATGAATCGTTGTATTCATGATGAAGTAGATTTTTCTTGTGATATCTCTCTGGAAGGCAAATAGGGTAGTATCTATTACCTGAGAGTTTCCAGGATACATCTAGAACTCTCAAGTCCAGCACAAAGCAGCTTCACCCCAGAATCCTGCAGATCATTGTTATTCAAGTCCAGATCCCTTAAACTACAGGTCTCAGTGCTGAGGACTGATGCCAAAGCTTCACAGCTTCTGTGTGACAGCTTACACTGATTCAACCTGGATGAATATTAATGATGATAAAAAAGATAATGAACATGTCATGTCAAAATATTTATTCTCTAAAAAAATAAAAGCTGAAAAACTAGTTATCACACTGCTAACCTGAGAGTTTCCAGGTTGCACCTTGGACTCTTTAGTCCATCAGAAAGGACCTTTAGTCCCAAGTCCTGCAGGTTGTTGTAACTTAAATCCAGTGCCCTCAATCGAGTCTGAGAAGTTAAAACTGAGGCCAGGACTTCACAGCTTTTTTCTGACAGGTCACAGAAACATAGTCTGAAAATAAATGAATTACAAAGCAAAAGTTTTAAAGTGTGCCTTCTTATCATAACATTTTCTATTTTCTTTTAGCAGTTTGAAAAAAATACTCATGGATGTACAGACAATGGTCACTGGATTGATTTGATGTTGATGTGAACACAGACAAGTTTTTATTTCTGAGTACATCTGCAATCAGGTATTCAGGTATGAAGAAATTGAACAGTGACACAGTTCTTGTAATTTTGTATCTATACACTAATACAGTGGATATAAAGCAAAGCAACCAAGATACCATTAATGTGTAGACTTTTACCTTTGATTCAATGAGTAAAAAAAATTACAATTTAGGAATTACATTTACATTACTTTACATTTTAATACACCCTTCCTAATTTTCAGAAGATCAAAGACAAGTGGACAATTGATGACAGGCAGTTTTATCTTTGGGTGTTTCCTCTTCAGACATTATTCTATGACAAATTGAGCAGATAAAAGGTCTGTAGTTGGTTCTGAATTTAATTTGTAAACTTGTGTCATTGTTCAATTACTTCTGTACCTGACTAACCCTAGATAATGATCCTAAGGACTGGACTGATAATATCAGTCCCCACAGGTATTTGTGCTAGAGCCACATAAACCAGAAACCAGCTGACCTGAGAGTTTCCAGTTCACAATGCTGACTCTTCAGCCCAGGACCAACCACCAGCACACCTGAATCCTGCAGGCTGTTCATACTCAGGTCCAAGTGTCTCAGACAAGAAGACTGGGAGCTCAGGAAAAAGGCCACATCATCACAGCTTTTCCATGTTAGCATACACTTACTTAGCCTGAAGAATAGGATGTAAAAAAAGCTTTAAACATTTTCTGTTTTCATGTTCTGTTTAACAAGACAGAATCCAGATGTCTCTGTCTCTCTCTGTCTCTCTCTCAGCAAGAACAAGAACTGGGCTTTGGTTAGTCATTACACCTGCTGACCTGAGAGTTTCAAGAGTACATTGTGGACTCTCCAAGCCTGCAGAGAGCAGCTTCACTCCTGAGTCCCCCAGGTTGTTGTTATTTAAGTCCAGCTCCCTCAAACAAGAGGTCTGGGAGCTGAGAACTGATGCCCGTGCTTTACAGTTTTCAGATGTCAGATTACAGCAGTTAAGCCTGTAGAAACAGAGAATACTCTGTTGTATACAAATAAATATTATAGTATAGTATAATTTTATACTTTCTCAATTCCAAACACTGCCTTCCCCCTCCAACATTACCATCAATGAAATGCCCTTAATAAAAACTAGCTGGAGGAAGCACACACTGTTTATCCCAATACACATGGCTTTCTGCAAGTCCTCATTTTCACAGAACTTTACAGTTAAGATAACTATGAAATTAGCATGAACTATAGATTAAACAGCGACGTCATTTGTGGAAGTGAATCTGCTTGAAATTGAGTGGTGCAGTGCAGTGTGTACAAAAAACTCTAAACAGTTGTTCATGAGAGAATTCAAGTTCATAAAACATATTTAGGTGTAGTATTAATCCAATACTTAACATATCTTCAGTTCTATCTTGGCTGGGGGACTGAACAATTGACTTTAGAGACATATCTCTTATGGCATTCAGGACTATAATGTAATGAGTAATGTAAGTAAGAGATAAAAAACAACTTAAAAAAAGTAAGCAAACCTGAGAATTTCCAGTCTACACTGGATTCCTCAAGCCACATGTGAGCTTCTCAAATCCTGTACTCATCTTATTGTAACTTAGGTCCAATTCTCTCAGATTTGAATGCAGGGAGCTGAGAACTGAGGCAAGAGCTTCATAGCTTTTCCAGGACAGCTTACAGCTACTCAGCCTGAAGATGTCACAGCCAGTCAAAAAATTAAGACAAATGTAAAAAGGTAGCATTAACAGTTTTTAATATGTGCAGTAAACTCTGTACATACAGACATAGGCTGGAGGCCTGAACCACTGGCAGGAACCTCAGAAGGCCGTCTTCTGAAGGAGAGAATTTCTTCAGATCAAACACATCCAGATCACTCTCTGATGACACTAAAATAAAGACTAGAGCTGACCACTGAGCTGGAGATAGCTTGTTAACAGACAGACGTCCTGAACTCAATGACTGTTGGATCTCCTCTTTTACAGAGCGATCACTCATCTCATTCATACAGTGGAATAAGCTGATGCATTGCTCTGAAGAGGGATTCTCCCTGATGCTCTTTTTGATGTACTGAAATGTGTCCTGTTGGTTCTGCAAACTACTTCCTGACATTCCCAATAGATATTGAAGAAGTGATTGACTTGGGTTCACTGAAAGGCCAAAGAGAAACCGGAGGAACAAATCCAACTGCTTATTTGGACTCTGTAAAGCCTTGTTGAGTGCACTTTGGTAGATGTTTTGTACTGCAGTTGGGTCTGGATTGAGTGCAGACTGTTGGGAGCTTGATTGTTCTTTAGATAAGACATTAACACCATAGTTGATGAATGATACAATGGCATAAACAGCAGCCAGAAACTTCTGAAAGCTCAAATGGAGAAAGCTTAAAGGTCCGTCCTGGTTCAGTCCGTGCTCCTTTTTAAAGATCTGGGAAAACATGCCTGAGTAGGCTGAGGCTGCTCTGATATCAATGCCATACCCTTTAAGATCTGCTTCACAGAAGACTAGATTGCCTTTCTGGAGCTGTTCAAAAGCCAGTTTCCCCAAAGACAGAATCATCTTGCTGGTCTGAGTGTTCCAGAGTGGATCTGTCGCATCTTGTCCGTGACATTTGACGTGTTTAAGCTGAACCACCAGGAAATGTGCATACATCTCAGTCAAGGTCTTGGGCAGCTCTGCCTGGTCATTGCTTTCCAACACATCCTCCAGAACTGTAGCAGTGATCCAACAGAAGACTGGCATGTGGCACAGGATGTTGAGTCTTCGTGATGCTTTCATGTCAGAGATGATTCTTCTGGTCAGGTCCTTATTTCTGAATCTTTTCCTGAAATACTCCTCTTTCTTTGGGTCAGTAAATCCTATAACCACTGTCACCACATGAATGTACTCAGGAGGAATTTGACTGGCTGCCTCAGGAGTTGAGGTTATCCAAAGAAAAGCAGAGGGGAACAGTTTTCCTGTGATGAGATTTGTCAGCAGAACATCCACTGAAGCTGAGTCAGCGACATCAGTTAGGATCTCGCTGCTGTGGAAGTCCAAAGGAAGCTGACACTCATCCAGACCATCAAGGATAAACACAATTTGGAGTTTCTCAAAGCTGCAGAGTCCAACTTCTTTGGTATCAGCAAAGAAATGATGAAGAAGCTGCACCCAACTATATTTTTTCTCTTTAAGCAAATTCAACTGACGAAAAGAGAAAGGAAACACAAATTGTATATTGTCGTTGACTCTGTCTTCAGCCCAGTCCAGAGCATACTTCTGTGTCAAGACTGTTTTCCCAATGCCTGACACTCCTTTTGTCAGTAATGTTCTCACTGATCCATCTTGACCAGGATTGGCTTCAAAGAAGTTTTCTATATTTATTGTGCATTCTAAATTGGCTGACTGGCTGGATGCTGTTGCAGTTTGTCTCCTCTCCTGCTCCACGTTGACCTTTCCAGAACTTTCCTCTCGAAGACTGACCTCAGTGTAGATCTCATTGAGTAACATCTGTTTTCCAGACATTGTTGCTTGATCAAACAAAGTCTGATATTTCTTCTTCAGGTTGGATTTCAGTTTACTGTGGCAAACAGCAAGCACCTCTGAAACAAAAGATGACTTTAGCTAGAATAACATATTTCCATGTCAAGGCCAATTCATATTTTCTATGTGTCCGTATCCATTACTTAAATTCTGTCACCACCCCAGTCCATAAGGGTTGGACCAGACTCTTGGGTTGAACGTACACTAAAAATTTACATTCCTGTACACCTAAACCGCAATCATGATTATGTTTTTGTAGCAAAAGTAGTCATGCAACATATGCTGTTAATCAATAAAATGTCACTTTAACAGGAAGTAGGTACTTTAGGGTTTTAGACAAATCGTGTTTGTATTTGAATTTTCATGCAGACTGTGTGTGAAGTGTCTGTTAAATATTTCCTGTATTAACTCAGCCCACAATCTTTCCTTGACCCTAACGCAGTGCTGTGAATGTCTGAACCCAACCATAAAACATGTTAATAAAGTGACATATCTGGATGTCGAACTGCAAGATCGGACATTTGCACAGAAGACAAAACAGGATGTTGTAGATTGGATATGTTGCATGTGGACATTTAATTGATAAGTATCAACACATTTGTGACTTCCGTCTGTTACAATAATGGTGAACACATGGTCATTATGTTGACAAGCCATATAATCACGATGGCAGTTTAAGTGTATAGGAACGTAAAAACTGTGTTGGCACTGACTGCACTAATGCCAGAAAGGTTAAAATTATTACAAGTTTTACATTAATGAGTTACAGTCATTTTACGTAATTATGAGATAGCGCAGTTTCATGTTTTCTCACAATTGCTATCTCAATCCAAGCATAAAATAAAACTTACTCAAAACTCATAAACCACCACAAACCAAAACTACTTCTTGCCAATTTCTCCGTTGTTCTTTGTTATCACTGTAAATAAATGCATGAAGCATTTACAAGGCTGAAGATGGCATCTGATATGTAGCTTCCAGCTGTTGAGGAGAAAGTTAAGGGAAACCAGAGTTCAGTTACAGAGTGGCCTTTTCTGTTCTGTTTTTTGAGCCTCTTACTGTTAGAAACATGCAAGAAACACTACCTAAAATCTATATATCTGTCCTACATTATCAAGGAGAGTCCAAAAACATAAAAAGGTTATTTTAATATAAAAAGAATAGAAGCAAATCCACATATTCAAATTATCATATTCAAAACTGCTCTAGACTATCAAAGGCACTGAGGTATTAAAACATACTTTCAGATCTGTGTGAGGCATGGACTTCTGAAGAGTGTGTGCAGTCACTGAGGCTAAGATAAATACATACATACATGAGGAGGATGTGGCGGAATTGTATAAAGGCATCTGACGCAGCTGGGGTGAGTTACAAAAGTAGTAAAGTAATCATAATGCATTACTTTTCCTGATGAGTAATTTGTGAAGGAATCTAGTTTTTATTGAGTAATGTGTAATGAGTAATCCTTAACAAATCACCATCATAGTACCTCTTAATAATTGGTTTGTCTGCCAGAGTTCCTACTTACCTTTGGATGCTGGGTTGATGTTTGATAAACGTTGCACTAAGTCATTCTTTTTGATCATCTTTAAAACCTTAATAGTCACCTCCACTGAATTTTGGTTGTAGGTCTCTATGATCTCATCCACTGTGTCCATCCTGTCTGCATTCTGCAGTTGGCTTTTTGAGAT
>OMLM01017443.1:0-10477 GCA_900302695.1 Helostoma temminkii | reverse complement strand
GCCAGCGGACAGGTCGTGTATCTCTGTTATCAAACCGAATAATTCTTGAAAGGACATGAAACTGTTGTAAAGACATAGTTTCCCGGAATATAGGCCTGCCAGGCTCTGCATCCCACAGACTTTTTGTAGCCTTATTGTTTGAGCGATACACTCCTGCTAAAATTAACAGACCTATGTAGGCTTGGAGGTCTACCAGGTCGATTTCTCTCTAGGTGTCCCCAAACACTCGCTTCCCCTCCAGGTTTGTCATCTCCAGTATAATTCCCTCAGTGGACTCTGGTAAAAAGAGTTGGAAGCTGGACTTGATGTCATCCACACGAGATGTTGCATACCGTGTTGGCCCTGGCGTCATCTTTATAATGTTTTCCACTCTCGCTCTACTTCCTCTGTCCTGGGGGGATGCAAGTGTCCACTCTTGGACTGAAATGTCTCCTCTGGTGCCTGTTCTTCAGGTGCCTCTCCCTCTCCATCTGTTGACTGGTCAGTCTTCTCAAAGTCTGGATCAAAATCTGTGTTGTCTTCCACTTCCGAGACATCCTCCTCTACCTCTGCTTCAATTTCAGTGAACAAGGTTAACAAGGTTGATTAAAACACTCAAAATTCAATGAAAGAGGTGATCATCACTTTTATATGTTCAGGTGCATAGTGTGGAGGATATCATAAGGCCTTGAGGCAATCAGATGTAAAACACAATATTTATGAGTGTTTTAAGTTGTAAATCGGTCAGATTTTACCCGAACACGACAGGAAGGCTAGTATAATAATATTCCCTAAATGTGCTCTCATAGCAGGAGAGACAGGTTAACAACGTTTAGTATGCTTTGTGCTCTCTGGCCTACTTCTGATAAATCCTGTTGATAACAAATTTTATGATGACATTGAAATTGGTAATTTCAAAGTGGAGCTCCTTAATATGTCCTAGTGTGTTTCTGTTGTGGGATCCCGGTTCGTCCATTGTTTGTCCTTTGTGTGTATGAATGGAAGTTACAACGGTCTATGATGTAGTGTTGAGTGACTGTAACTGATTTTGTGTGTGTGTGAGCAAACATGCCTTCAATTGAACCAAACAGAAGATGTGGATTCGAACAGTAAAGTAAAAACGTTTCTTCTTACTTACAATTATCAGACTAAATACCAGCAAATATTCCAGATTATCTGCACTATAGTAATATTGCTGGATTAAAACAAAAAAAAATATATACCACTAACGAGAAAATATTCATTAAGGAATTTCTGCAAATTCTTGTAGTGTGGTGATCACGCAACCCGCAGATGTGATACTCTCAGTTATCAGATGGTGAAAAACTTCCCAGTGATTTTGACAATTGAATGAATGGCTTAGAGAGAAACGTCACATCAGCGATGCAATGATACAACAGCAGCAAATATAAGTGACAATATTAAGCCACATTGTACAGTACATGTCTATGACAGACCTGACACAGACGCTGAACAGGAATTGGACATGATACAGGCAGAGAACCGGACTACAGTTTACCTGTATTGAACTGACCACTGACATGCTTGACTGCTCTGACGACTGCACAAAACTAATTGGGTGATCTCGCAACTGAGCTAAATGTGTTAAAGCCATGTGAAATCCACCTGAACCAATGACTAAGAAGCTGATGATATAGTCTTTGTGTGTTCTAACTGTTGAAATTTCATTCCTAAATATGCTTCTATTAAGGATCCTCCTCATGCAGTCATGAAATGAATCTTTAACTTCATGGTTAACATTATTGTAAAAAGATGCACAGTAGTGAACCCAACTACTTTTCTCCAACAGGTTTGTACACCAAGACCTGACCTGCAAGAAACTCCTCTGACTAACCATGACATGACTTTGTTCACAGATGGTTCAGCATATAGAGACATAAAAACGTGACTTTTGTGCCATGTTTTAGAGCATTTCATGTACCTATTTTTTACAGATTATCCAGAACAATGTCCTTTGCTTAAATATCTGAGAAATTCTACTGTTTTTTGGTGAAAACACCAATGGAGCTGACTCAGGTTCTGCAGGAAACCACAGGGCAGAGTGACTGTTAAGACAGTCACTCTTGTTCTCCTAACCTCTGATTCTGTTTTTCTTTAGGTAACCTGTAACTCTTAAATCTCTCTTTCTGCATGTAGTCCTTCTCTACTCCACAGGAGAAACAGCAGTGGAGCTACAGTGGAGCTGTGTTCCAGGAGACTGTGTGCTGGGGTTCTGACAGAAGTACCTGCATTCCTAGACATCTTTTCAGAATTGGATGTCTTAACTTCACCAGTATGGAATGGGATTTGTTTGTACTGTGTGCATCAGTTGTTGTCACAGAAACTGATTAACGTTAATTAATTAACAGAAACTGAGTACGTGAAACGAGAAGAGAAGAGGAAAGGGAGAGATATAAAAGAGAGGTTTAGCTTATACTGGGGGCTTTTTTTCTATGGCTTCTTCTGCTTTGGGTGTCTTCTGCTTTTGGCTTCTTATGCTGACTTGCTGAGGAGATTGCTCTCAAGCCTGTGACATCAGCTGGAGGAAAAGGTGATTTCATGTTCTGTCTGAGATTGGTCTGTTTCATAATAGATACTCATTGGATTACATTGATATGTTTTAAGGTCTTTTCTGTAACCACTACATTATTATAAAATGTATTAATTTATATATATTACATATTATACTAATATATATAATAACTAATATGTTGACATTATAACACTGGGCATGCACTAGCACTATTATAGAATTATCATTACATTTGCTGTCTCACTTTTTCCCTTTTTACTTTAATTTAATATTAATTAATGGATTAATCAAGTTTTTCTCTTTTTTTGTAATATAATTATTGTAATTAAATTTTATCTAGATATGTTATGGTTATATGGTTAAATTATTATTTATATTGTGCACGTTTTGTAATACCCCATGTACCCCTGCCCAGTTCTGCACATTTCTCATGATTATAATTTGTATAGTTAGCCATCATCATGTTGACAGTGATGTGATGGTGGTAATAATAATAATAATAAGTATTCTTACACTTACAAACATAAGAAATGTTTCTTGATGATTTGAATGAATGAATTACATAGAACAGTACACAGGACAGCATCCTACATAAAAAGACAGAACATAGTTAGGTGTAAATGTAGACACATAGTTGGATATGTTAGGGATAGGGAGGATGGTGATGATAGAAGCAGCAGGACTTCACACTACTCCAGTGAACTATTGAAGACTGGGGACAGATGGTCAGCACAGACTTTCAGGCAGACAGGTGAGGCTCTGTCTGGGCTCTGTCTTGTTTTTTCAAGACTCAATAAAGCACAGTCAAACATCAGCCGGTTGTTGATTTCCTACAGAGTAGGGGTAATGCAGTCCTGTAGTGATGATCTGAGGTGAGCTGGATTTTGACTGAAAGTATTGACTGTATTTCAGAAGTTCCTGGGTGAGGTTGATTCTATTCAATTCAATTCAATTAAAGTTTATTTATATAGCGCAAAATTACAACAAAAGTCATCTCAAGGTACGTTACAATGTAACAGTACAACTAAATATTAAGGAAAACCCAACAAACAAGCTTATTATAGTCTCCCACAGTGATGAAGACAGAATGAGTAGAAACATAGCACTGCCTCTAATAATAAACTTCCTCAGTTTAGCATTGTGGTCTACTATGAACAGCTGAAACCCAGCAGATGTAGCATACATTAAACACAGAGCAGCTGAGTTGGCAAAGTCCTTGTTGATGTGTGTGATGTGAAGACGTTTGTTGGTTTAGTTTGAGATAAGCAATGGGTCAGCTTACACCTGTTGGGGGCAGAAACCTCAAGAAATCCTCTGTATCACATCTCATTAATATATTGTAGACTCAGTGTGCTAGACTGTCTACATGGAAATGGTTGCTACCCCAGCTGTCATATAGAGGCAGGGTTCAGGTCACCAACAACCTGATAGCCTTGGTGTTTTGGAACCAATTGTCTATTCTCCAGCCCCTGAGTTATCTGCTAGATCATGTACAACAATTTCTGGTGGACTTTTTCTGCTGTCAGTGTCTACTTGGTTTAGGCCCTTTTTGACATTTCTGCCAGAGTATAGACATGTTTATGTGATTATAACCTGCGATGGACTGGCGACCTGTCCAGGGTGTACCCAGCCTCTCGCCCGTAAGCTGGCTGGTATAAGCTCCAGCACACCTGTGACCCCTGCAGAGACTAAGTGGTTCAGAAGATGGATGGATGGAACTACAAACGGATATCTGTCTCACTTAGATCCTAGCATGGGCATGGGTTGTCCTTTCTGTGGTCACAGGGAGACCCTTCAGCACCTTTCTGTACAATGCAGTAGGTTGACAGGTTTGTCTTCACTGTTAGAAAGGTGTTACCAAGGTTTCGGAATCCAATTTTCTCTATTGTTGTTTATTTTTGGGCCAAGGTGTGTCGCTGGCAAAAGACGGTTGTTGTTCTGATAAATGTTTTATCTGGACTGAGCAAATTAGTATTCTGGAAAACCAGGAAAAAAACGGGTTAGGGTCAGGTAACGGTTGTGGGCTGGTTATTAGAGAAAAATGTAACAGATCACTTCACACACAAGTAAACACAAACATGATCTGTCTCCAACTCTAACCAATGCATTTTTCATGCCTGAACCTAACTTCATGCAGAACGCTGCTCTCAAACTCAGGTCTACACATTGCCAGTGCTGCATGTTATACACCCGCCATCCACCTCAACTGCCTCCTTGCGAATGATGGTTAATTAAAGACATTTCATCCAATAAAAAATAAGTTTCCTGACGACATTACATTCACTACAAACGTAATGGGTATTGCAATTTAGCTATATAGGAATGTGATTTAAGGAGACAGGGTTGGTCTGGCAGATTTTGCAGGTGGCATTTAAGAGGAGTGTACCCTAAAACAAATTTGCCTCTCAGGTCATCAGTGAGAAGGTTTTGCCACACACGGACTTTATACACTTTCTAGTTTTAATCCAGTGGTTACACACAGAAGCAGACTGTTTTCATCTTCTTCCATTATATAAGAAACATGCCAGTGTGTATTTTTAGTTTCTGTTATTCAGCATATTTCATTTTTATTGTGTGCTTATTGTCATGACCTGCACTCCTTTGTACTGACCTCAAATCTCATTTCATGTCTATAATGGAAGAACCAAAGTAGTAACTAAACTATATGCACACATCAACATTTAGGAATTTTAGGCCAAATCTAAAAAGAAGAGTTTTTGAACAAGGAGGGTATGAGGATCAGTAGTGCATGTGCGTGTGTGTGTGTATGTGAGTGTGTATGCATATGTACAATATGTGACACCCACCGACTACCAGTGGTCAGCGATGATGACGCAGGAGGTGTCATCCTATAAAGAGACATTTAGTCCAGGAGTGGGAGCAGGGAGTCTCAGTCAGCACATGCTTTCAGCACACAGGTAAGACCTGAACATCACTTTTTATATTCTTTTATATTTAATTTGTACCTGTAAGACTTTTGCATTTGATGGTGTGATGATGTGCTCTCGTTCTTGGAGACCCAACATTAGTTTGTATGTGTCTGGAAAAATTACTATTTTAGTATTGGTATTGTCGTGTATACAGTATTTACATGATAACACTGGTCACAGACACCCAAATGTAACAGGAGGAGTTTGTAACAAACCCTCAATACTACTACTGAAACCACAACTAACAACAATAATAAACATATAGTTCCACACATACATGCTGTATAGCTGAATATTCCCCACATTGCTATAAACATAAATAACAGTCGATGATGAATTATTGATCAAAACGTTTTTGAACATTTTCATCTCTCCAGGGAGTGTTTGTGCTAAGCTCAAAGTGACATGTTTCCCAGCAACAGACCAGCCGCCCTCAGTTTGTGCCATATCATTTTATTGGGTCCTTGAGTCCTTAATAGAGATGCCACTCAGATATCATAGTATTTACTAATAAAAAGTTGACATGTTTAATGAAATTATTTACAATTAAAAATTTTTTTTTCCTGTCAACTTGCAAAGTGAGAACCACATGAGCAAACAACACAACCAGGCAGCTGTGGGCTACACTGAGTACCTCTACTGATTTGAGTTGTACTGCAGAAGAACATGCACTGTGGGTGTGGACAATTACAATTGCCTTGAATAGGACACGGGGGAAGGAACAGTAAAGATTAATCAACCTGCAAACCCAGTATGACATTAATTATTTAATTAATTAAATAATGCCCACTGAGATTTTTGTTTTTGTAATCTTGAATTAGGTATATGCAGTCCAATACCTAATTTCATGTGAATTATATTTGAAATCAAATCACATAATAATTATATGTGATGGTATTTGATAAAAGCAGGAAAAAAGTACTGCCAAAATGTTTTTCAAGTTGGAAACTGGAACATACCATCTCAGATGAGGGAAGAGTGGAGAATTTCAAAGTGAATTGGTATCTTCCAGCTTCTGACTAATTGAAAACGCCTGATCCAGCTAATAAGCTTTAGGTTGGGCAGTGAACAGGGTAGTGATCCTTGAAGAATGGGTTTGAAAATATCTACATCAAAACATATTGCTACACTTTCTGTTTTGCTGTGTCTCCTCACAGGTTCTATAATGTTACTGTAATAACTTTTCCTTTAAGGTTCCAGTGGGACTGATGACATTTTTCTATTTACAGACATTTCAGCAGCTCTAACCCACTGAGTGTCATGATGTCACTACTCATTGTCGCTCTGATGATAGCTGCTTTGTCAAGAGAGGAATACACCACTAACCGATTAAAATTCGACTACTATCATGAAGGTACAGTTAGTGAAACTGGAGGTTTGGAAAAAATATTTTGCAGAAAAATACATGACATTTGATTACAGTATGTTAGCTGATTATTTTCACTCTCTAAAACTAAAAATGCTCAGCCACAGTACTGTGCTGACAAATGCTTTATTAAAGCTTATACACAATCATCATACTTATATACATACACATATAGTTAGGAAGACAAACTTACCTTCATCAAGATGGTGATAATGATGTTGATGTTTTTTTTAACCTACTGTAACCAGTTTGAGCACATGGCCGTCTACCCTGAGCGTGGTTCTGTCGGAGGTTTCTTCTGCTAAAGATAGTTTGTCCTCTCCACTGTGTCCTATTGCTGCTTAAGTGCGATTTGCTGGATTTCCTATATAATCTTATATAGATGTAATGTTTAACTTTGTAAGGTTAGGGTTAAACCTTAGACCTTACATTGTAAAGAGCCTTGAGATGACTTCTGTTGTGTTTTTAAATGAACTGAATCAAACTGAAATTATACAAAGAGATCATTGCTTTTAGACTGCCTCTAATAAACCGTCTGTGTTAATTAAAGGTTTAATTGAAAATATTAGATGAACTGTGAATTGTAATAAATTTTATTACTTACTTTCAACTTAAGTGGCTAAAAATTGGACATGTAGTATGTGCATACATTGAATAGTCACTCTTAATATCTGGTCGCAAATGGTTAGTTATGGTCTGAAGTAATTTACAGTTTTGATCTGACTGAATTTGAGCAGATACTATATTCCTTCAAAAAAGGCTCTGATGTTCTGAAACAACAGATGCACAGATGTGACCAAGATCAACTGATAAAGTAAAAATACAAAAAATTAATTACCTAAGTGTCCGTTTAATTAAAGTTTTAATTTAAGTTTTAATTTAAGTTACACTTTACAAAAAATGTTTTGCCATTGTACTTAAAGCACATTCATTAACCTTTTTTCATTTATTTTCTGTTTTGAATTTTAATTTTAACTTCAATCCTGTCATAAAATGTGACATTGACTCAGTCAATAACATTGAAGTCTGGGATCTTTCTTTTTCTTTCAGATCAGGCAATACCCAAAGCCCTGAGAGATTTTAACTATGCATCAGTACCACTAACAGCAAAATCTTCTGGGAATTTACTTGCTGACAAAGTCCTTTCAACTGATGGAAAGTTTCCCAGGACAGGAGGGTGGATCCTCCCTCAGACTACAAAGAAACGTCAAGATATGTCCTCATACAACCGCAACTCCTTTGGTCTACGTTATGGAAAATGAAACAAAACCTGCTGCCTTTTGTTATCATGTTTAATATTGATATTTGCAATTATACAAAAATGTTTTACATTGTTATTAAAGCTTATTAAAAATGTTAGTATTACATTGGAGGTGCAGAATGAAAATAGCATTACCACTATGAAAGATTCAATAAAAAAGGATCAATTTCCTTTGTGTGACTCTTTACAAAAAAAGACACAGGAAGCTACACTTATACTCTCTGGAACAAGTTTCAAACACACAATTACTAGCTACTACAAAGGAAGTACTTCTTTAAGAAGGTTTTTTTAACAAAGGACAGCATATTAAATAAATGCCCTGCCACCTGGACACGCCATACACTTTAGACAACAGGTCATGTACATTAGAATGGAGACAAAGATAGATAATTTTTAATGATCCCGAACAGGGAAATTCATTTATTACAGCGAAATCAGAATCAGAATGTTGTTTACTGCAAAGTACATTTTTGCATACAAAGATTTCTCTTGTGTGCAAGTTTTAAAAAAATTAAATGAACAAAACAAAAAGATCCATGTGAGTCAGCAACTGCAAATAGGCGTTAGTGTGATGCAGTAGGCTGTGATGTCACGATCAGTGTCAGTGTGGGGATCTCAGTCTTGTTAATAAGACCAACAGCTGTTGAGAAAAAAACAGTTCTTATGACTCTTATGGCTGTGATGGATTGCTGCCTGTTGCAGGGGGAAGCTTCTCAAACTTGTCATGACCAGGGTGGGAGGGGTCAGCCATTATCCTTCCTGCATGCTTCAGAGCCCTGGAGTCATTGAGATTCTGCAGTGATGGTAGCTAGTAGCCAATCCCCTTCACAGCTCAACTGCTTTTGTCTTTGTTGTGTTCACAGTCCACAGTGCTCACTTTGGGGCCGAGTGGGGGTGGGTGGTGCTTTGTTCCTGCTGGAGGTTAACAATTGTCTACACTGTTTTCTTGTATCTTGTTGTCACTAGGCTGACCAATCTCCGACATATATGGAGACTCATCACCTTCAGAGATGAGCCCAATAAGTGTGGTGTTTGCAGATTTCAGGAGCTTGACAGACTGGTTGAGTGAGATACAGCCGTTGGTGTACAGAGAGACGAGCAGAGATGAGAGAACAAAACCTTGTGGGGAGCATTGTGCTTCTTTTTGGTGAAGTCGGTGATCCACCTGCAGGTGGAGTCAGGCACACTCAGCTGGAGGAGCTTGTCTTGTAGCATGGCTGGGATGATGGTGTTAAATCCCGAACTTAAATCCACAAAGATGGCACTAGCATAGGATCCCACAGAGTCCAGATGCTGAAGGATAAAGGATAGGTTATAGCATTATCTTCAGATTTGTTTGCACACAGTACATGAAAAACTAAGATGCAATGAGGTGGCTGTGACATCATTATCATAATCATGATAATGACTGATGCAGCCAACACTGGCGAGTCATCAACTTTTGTAAGCGGCATGTTTTACCAGTATGTTCTGTAATCTTAGTTTCGTTTTTGGGCAGAACTGCAATTTTTCACTACTACAAAGTTGGCTGGGCTACATGGATTACCTAGTTTGTAGAGTTGCCTGTCACCTAAAGATGTATTGTAGTGTCCTTCCAGAGCAAATGGATTACCTGACCTGTATACCTGAACAAGCCCCTTCAGAATGATTATGTCACAACTTTGGCCATGGCTGGCATAAGAAGGCTGCTCAAATAAGTTTGGAATACAGTAATAAAAAAGATGATGATGATGATAATGATGATGATTCAATTCAATTCAATTCAATTCAACTTTATTTATATAGCGCCAAATCACAACAAAAGTCATCTCAAGGCACTTTACAATGTAAGGTTTAAGACCTTACAATACAACTAAATAATAAGGAAAACCCAACAAATCCCCCTTTGAGCAAGCACTAGGCAACAGTGGAGAGGAAAAACTCCCTTTTTAAGAAAGGAAGAAACCTCCAGCAGAACCAGGCTCAAGGTGGGCGGCCATCTGCCTCAGCCGGTTGGGGTGAGTGGAAAGAAAGAGAAAAAGAGAAAAGAACAGCAGATCACACAACCAATAACAACAACAACAAGTAACAGGCAGGCAGGATGGGCAGCAACTGAAGACCCGGAATATAAAGCCTCAGGGCCGATGATACCTGCGGTGGAGAGAGAGAGAGAGAGAAGGGGAGAGAAAGAGAGAGAGAGAGAGAAAGAGAGAGAGAGACAACTACAGGAGAGAGAAGAAACAAAGTTAATAACAGGCAGTGGTGGCGTATGAGTGGATGGAGTAATCAGGAGGAGCTCAGTGTGTCGACGGGAAGTCCCCCAGCAGTCTAAATCTATAGCAGCATAACTAAGAGCTGGTTCAGAGTCACCTGAGCCAGCTCTAACTATAAGATTTATCAAACAGGAAAGTTTTAAGTCTAGTCTTAAA
>OMLM01017442.1:0-10257 GCA_900302695.1 Helostoma temminkii | reverse complement strand
AATTAAGGCAAGAAGCACAAATTTACAAATCTTACTTTTTCAAAACATAAAAGTTTTTGAAATCAATACCTACTGTAGGTAATGTGTATGTTTGAACAGAGAAAACTACTTCCAGTGACAAGATATACTGTAAACTGTATATTCACAAGCAGTTTGTTGAGTTTTTGCATGCTAAAATATAATCAGTTTGTTTTGGCAGACAGAGAATACACCTTAAATAGCTGTTTTTGTTTGTTAGTTAGTTAGTTAGTTAGTTTGTTTTGCACTGCGTGTAAGTGAAACATACTTTGTACATAAGGCCAGGAGTGTTCTTTCTCTTTGGTTACTGTAAACAGTTTTACAGACATTTTTCATGTGTTTTTGTCCTATCTGCTACGTGTGAAGAGTTTGTATAGCTATACCATATACACAGAAACCACGTGTGTGTGGTCATGTGCCTCCATGGCTACGTCTGATTGGTGAAACTGAGTCATTTGACAATTGTTGCTATATCATGCCATCAATCACAAATTTGTAGATTAAAAAGTAACGAGGCTATTGCAGCCCAATGTAGCAGAGTAAGAGTAGCGTTTCTTCCTCACAAATCTAGTCAAGTAAAAGTAAATAGTATGGTGCAGTAAAACTACTCCTAAAAGTGCATTACATTACATTTACATTACACCTTTTTTTTAAGGTATTACAACATTACTCAAGTAAATGTAATAGAGTAAAAGTAACTTGTTACTACCCACCTAAATTTACTGGTGTATCTCAATTTCTGTTTGTTTGTTACTTTTAATCCACTGCATTTGAATTAACAGCTTTAGTTTCTAGTGACTTTTTGCAGTTTGAGATTCTTATAAAAATGATTGTATACTAATAATGTATCATTTATGGATTAACCCGATTACTACATAAGGTGATTAAAATCAGCCCAATCTTTACTGACTTTACTGACATTTTTGAGAATTTGTCTTTTACATTTATGTTATCAGCAGCATCACAGTTTTCATTGTGTAAAATAAACTGTTTTCTTAGTGGTGTACTATTACATTTGTACTTTAAGTACAATTTAAATCATGTCTCACAGGGAAACATGGCCATCTTCAGATCACTTCATACATCTTGACATTGTTAAGTACTGTTTTCACCACTGTGGTGATGGCTCTGCTGCTACCACTGTTGGGACTGCTTCAGAGAAATATGTCAAAAATAAGTAACACGCATTTTATACCTACCCAGCAGAAGCAGAAAGTAAAACATTCAGAAGATAAATATTCTTTAGGTATTTATTTCTTTTTACCTACTACTACTTTTACTTTAAGTTGGGTATAAGGGTCAAAAATCTCTATGTTACATATATATGCTTGGAGGGTGGTGATTGATGTATTAACTATTTTTATGTAACTTTTCTTAGTATAGTAATACTAGCACTTTTAAAAAACAAATTAGAAAGTGATTTACTTACACAGCCTAGGCTCAATGAGCAAATAACAACAACAACAAAATCACTGGTAGAAGAAAATATATTCAGAAAATAAAATACAAGTTTTACCATAAAACCGAAAAAACAACCGAGGAGCTAGAAATAAGCGAAATAAGTGTTCAATTTCTTTAAAGTAACTCACCAAAGTCATCAGTGCTGCAGCAAATGTTTTAAAAAGTTACACAAACTGACATCATCTCAGTGTAGTGAATGTTTCAAGGGTTGCAGTTTGAATACACCTGCATCTAGTGAATGTTACTGGTGAATCAGTATTCTGGTGAAGAACTGCACCATGAAGACAAAAGAACACTCAGAAAAGAAGAAACTCAGAGAATGGATGTAAATCGTACAGTCACAATCACATAATGAGCATTTCAACCAGAGATCCACTACAACATTACAACATGTTGTAACAATTATGACTGCTATTATGTTCAGTAGTGTGACTTCTATGTCTTTTCTTTTTCTTCAGTATTATCTCAAAACAGTCCGTTACACCTAATTTCTTTCAGTTTTTTCAAAAGAGCTGAATTTTTACCTTCAAATCATACAAAAGCCTGCTTCATAAGTAAAGTATATTATTATCATTTTTTTATTGTTTCAAGATTTAAGTTCTGACAGTGTAGAAAATCATAGTTGGGTAACGCTGGTGTCCTTCTGCCCCTTTGATGGTTTCATGGAATTTTCAAGCTTCTGTAGTTTAGGTACCTTCAGCTGAGTGGGAGACGAAACACACACAAATCAACACATGAATCATCTAAGCCTTCACTACACTGCTTCTACTGTAACATGTTGTGAAAGTGCAAAAAGTATCAAGTAATAAAAAATAATATATAATAAAAAGTAATAATAACACACCAGTGGTCTATGTCATCAAAACAAACAAAGAAACAAAGAAACAAACAACAAAATATATATATATACAGTATATGGTGTGGTGTCACTTGAAGAAAATTGTTTAAACCAAACTGCAATGTTTTTACCTAACTATGTTTTCATGCCTCAACACTAGGGCTGCTATTTCAAGAGAAGCTCTTACGGGTCAAATGAGAGTGTAGGGACAAACAAGCTTTATGGGTGCTTAAATTTGATTTGAGTAAAAAGACAAACCTTCTTTTTCTTGTTCTTTGTCAGTTTCTCCATCTGCGTCTGCATCTCTTCCCGGAGCTGGGAGATGAAGAGAGACATCGTTTCATTAATACACTCACACTTTAAGTTAATATCTGTATAAAATATTAGTTCTTATTGGCTGGGGATCGTGATGATTTTCATACAACATACTGTAGTTTGACTCAAGTTTAGGTCATTGTTCATGACAGATTTTTTGCTGGTGACATTTAGGTTCTGTAAGGTAAAAGTCTCAAGTCACGTCTAGGTCTCTAGCCTTTGTTTCAGTCCTATAGTAATAGCTATTGTGCTAGTTGAGAATTGGCTTGTTCAACTTTATACCAGTGTAACATTTATAGTAAACCTGTGTTGCATATAAATAATATGAGTTTTTTTAAAGCTAAGATTATTGTTTTTGAGTTACTAAATGAGGACAAATAATTTGATAAGTTTGGGATTTGATGGCATTTAATAAAATCCTAATCTAGCGTTGAATCCCTTATCTCTCACCCCATCATCTACACTGCTTATCACTTGCTGGAAACTAGAGTACCTGGGAAAAAAACAAAAACTTACACAGGTACAGGGAGAACATGCAAACTAAAAAAAACCTGCTCTGGTGAATAGGTTGTTTTTTGTAGATTTTTTCTCTCACAAGTAGACAACTTGATAAGACTGTTAATTTACAGCTGTCTTATAATCCTTAGTGTTGAAGGCTCCTTAGTGTTTTATGAACTGGGAGAGGTTAGTACAGTTTACTTTAGAAATCATGATATCTGTTCATTTTGTTTTTCTTAGAATTGATAGTTTATCCAAATGAACTAAATGTAAAATAGAAGCACTGAATGTGAACAGAAAACAAATCAGTAATTATGAAAGAAAAAGTCAAGATGTGAACCTCTTCTTGCACAGTTTTCAGCTCCTGCTACAGGACCTGGATTTTGTTCTCAGTTTCCTCCCTCTTCTGCTTCTCCTCCTCAAACATTTCCTTGTAATGGCTCTACCAGAGAGACAGAGAGACGAGACAAGATGGAAGGATGACAAGATGATTCTCATGGTTTGATTTTCAGTACCGAGTGAACACACAAAGGGAAGTTTTTGTTTGCTCCCTGTTGTTGATTTAGTTTTGTGGGCTGTTGTGCTTTTCTCTCTTTCTTTTTACTCACCCCAACCAGTCAAGGCAGATGGCCACCCAGCATGAGCCTATTTCTGCTGGAGGTTTATTCCATTAAAGGGATTTTTTTCCCTGCTCAAGATGGATTTGTTTTCTATATAATTTCATGTTTGGAATTATATAAAAATTCTATTGCTGTATTCTGTAAGGTTTACATTCTTTAAACTACATCGTAAAGTGCCTTGAAATAATTTTTGTTGTGCTGAATTTAGTGTTACACATTTATATGTATAGAGGTATGTGTCTGTTTTGAGGAGCTGCTGTTGTTTTCTATAACATCAGGCTGCATTATTGTACCTAGGTCAAAAACACTTACTGCAGAGATGGAACACTGTAGCGATTGGGCTTGCCTTACGTCCTGCCGCGACTGAAGAGAAACCATGTCAGACATACTTTTAAGAAAGCATCACAGCTTACACATTTATAGTCGCTTTAGTATATTCATATTGCTTGGATTTTCATCACGGGCTACTGCATGTATATTTCACTTGTTTAACGTGTTAAGGCTTTATTTGATCTGCATGTATTTTGCTGTGACAGACAGTTATTGCAAGTTATATACTTTCATTTTAATGATTGTTGCATTGCATGACTTTAACAAATTTCCCTTTCTATTGGCAAATAAGGGACAGATGAGCCAATGGGCAGACATTGGTAAGCGGCAGAGTACTCAGTCGTGATCTTGTCAAGCTGTTGCCATAGAACCAAGCATGTGTCTGATGCTGGAGAACCATCCATTTCCATAATCTTTGCCTTGCAGTAATTTGGACTTGACCCATGGTTCTTTGTTTATCATAATTAGGCTGTTTTATAAGATTCCTATGCTGCTCTCACCTAATTATAAAAAAACTTTTCTTTCTCACTGTTGTACTTGGTATATCTAGCAACATACAGCACACTACTACATCCATCCATCACAAAAACATCTTAGTGAACGCAAATCTGAAATACATCAAGAATATATAGCGTTTTGAAAGTTTGAAAATGGTTTAGTACATGAGCATGTTCAGTTTTTATACTTACATGTTTGGTTTTCTTTTCCACTTTTTCATTTTTCTGTGGCATTTGGCTGACTACTGTTTGTCCTGTCACAAGCTGATCTTGCTCTCTGTCATCTTCAAGGAAACACTGATCTTCAGTGTTCTTAGTTTTGCAACAGGTCTTCATTTCTCCTCCATCAGTTTCATCCTCCTGGCTTGCTGTGGTCTCTGTGTCAAAATAACAGATACTGTAAAATATATTTTACTTGTATTTTGAAAGTTATCCCTGCAACCTATATGACACAGTTCAGTGTAAAATTAGGTATAAATTCACATTTTTGGGCAAAAAAACAGTGTTTCTCCCCTTCATCACATTTTAACTAATAACACACTGAAGTTTCCATGTTTGGTTTACACAATTACAGAACACATTACATTAAAATCTGTCACAATAAGTTGACATCTTTCATTACTTACTGATTTTGCTTCCCACACAATCTGATTTCCACACAAAAATGACCAGGCACAGAATACACAGGATGGAAATAGCCAAACTAACAGCCAAACCAATGGTAACAAATGAAGACTTGACACGGAAATCATCTGAAAAGACACAGCAAATAATAACATGGCATTTGTATCTACCACTCAGCTCAGAAACTGCATGCATCATAAATATGCCAATTTTACCTGAAATATAGATCAGTGTCTCCCTGATCTGGTTGATGTTCCTCTGTTGGACTCTACAGGTGATGTTGTTGCTGTGTCTCTTCTCCACAGTCACTCTGCTGCTGACAGTATAGAAGTCATCAGGACCTCTGACTGTCTCTGTAGGTCCAGCAGAGAGGAGGTTTCCCTCACTGTCCAGCCACAACACCTCAGGCTCTGGATACCAGCCTTTAGACTGACATTGTAAAATTACTCCTCTCCTGTCTGTGTCAATTCCTGCCAAACTAATAACAGGTAAGGCAGCAGCATCTGAAGCTGAGAAAAAATGACAGGTTTAAAACAAGGGTGTCAGTGGAAATATGTCAGTGGTAAATACTGATATTATGGTAAGCCTCCTTTTTCCATCTACTCATACGCCACCACTGCCTGTTATTAATTTTGTGTCTTCTCCCTCCTATAGTTGTGCCTCTCTCCCTCTCTCTCTCTCTCTCTCTCTCTCTCTCTCAGGTATCATTGGCCCTAAGGCTGTGTATTCCGGGTCTTCAGTTGCTGGCCCATCCAACCTGCCTGCCTGTTGCTTGTTGTTGTTATTGGTTGTGTGATCTGCTGTTCTTTTCTCTCTTTCTTTCCACTCACCTTAACCGGCTGAGGCAGATGGCCGCCCACCTTGAGCCTGGTTCTACTGGAGGTTTCTTCCTTTCTTAAAAAGGGAGTTTTTCCTCTCCACTGTTGCCTAGTGTTTGCTCAAAGGGGGATTTGTTGGGTTTTTATTATTTAGTTGTATTGTGAGGTCTTAAACCTTACATTGTAAAGTGCCATGAGATGACTTTTGTTGTGATTTGGCACTAATTAAATAAACTTGAATTGAATTGAATAATTAAAATTACATGTGGAATGTTTCTTAAATCCTGTCTTGGTAAATTTGGGTTTTCTTTGTTGATTGAGCTGGCTTTAAAGGGGTGGAGCCTAAAACAGGAAGTGAAAAACATAGTTGATTCAAGAAGTTCCAGGGTCTGAATGTGCTTTAAAAGAAAGGTGTGTGATTTGGGTAAAGATGGGTAAGTGCTGAACTGGTGGTGAGGCTTACTGTACATATGCTGGTTAACTGTGGCTGCTAGGTTGACATAACTTGATGATGATTTACTTGTTATCAAGATAGTAAATGCTGAGTGGCTCAGACAGCATGTTGGCTAGCTTGTTGTGTACCTTATATTCCTGCTAACATAAGGCTTTGTTGGTTTGCTTGATGGATTGTCAATATGGTGTGTTCACTGATTGCTAAAATAATGTAGAAAAGGTTGTGTGGATGGTAAATGTTTTATGCTCAAAGCATATTGCCCACCATGGCATGTCAGCTAGTTTGTTGTGTGAACTTATTTACTGCTAACAGTAAGCTAGCTGGGGGACAGATGACATTTCCTGGTTTATTTCAAACGTCTGGTGAATTGGCCAGCATATTAGCATGACATGCTACTGTCAACTAAGCCACACAAGATCTTCAGCATGCTGGTTATCTTGTTGTTTGTTAATACAAAGCATATTTCATTTTGCATTGAAGGTAACCAACAGCCTTTGACTTCTACTTTGTTAGTAACTATTTGACTATTCTTCTGAGATGAAAGTTGTTTCCAGTTTCCAGTCAAGGCTTTCCAGTAAAGAATTTTGACATAAAAAAAAAATGCAAATGTGATAATAGTTTTAAATACTGAATAACTGTAACTATGAATAACACTGTGACTTACTTTTGTATATATGACTTATACTGTATCTACATGTACTATTCCTAACCCTGGTCCTCATGACACACTGCCCTGCTTGTGTTCCAGTGATCCCTGTGCTTGGGGCATTAGACCTGATTCACTTAATCAGCAGTGGCAAGGAAAGGGATAGTCGAGAAAACAAGCTGCCTTGGGGAATCACTCTAAATTGTACACTTACCAACAACAAGCTTAATAAAAGATTGCTTATCCACTGCTGCAATGTAGCACTTATATGTTCCCTCATCAGAGAGTTTTACTTTGGAGAGTTTCAGTGAAACGTTTCCATTCTTCAGCTCATTGACGAACAGTGAAGTTCTTCCTCTGTAGGAAGGATTTCTTGTATTCACGAGGTCCTGACCAGCACGTAGCACATGGACAAAGCTCGGGTTCAGGTCAGACCTCGTCCATTCCAGTGTCTCTGCAGTAACATCTATTGCAGGTTTAAGGTGACATGGCAAAACTGTGTCTTCACCAACTGCTGCCAGGATTGGCCGAGGCGAACCAATCAACTGAAATTGACCTAAAAAAAAGGTTATCAGTTTCTGGATTAGAAAGCAGCTTCCAGAAAGCTGTTTAAATACAACATCTTTATTTATTTTTTTAAAATATATATTTTATCTATTAGGTAGGTACTATCCAATGCAGTGCCATTTAATGAACATATGTGCTTCCTTAAAACTCCAACATGCAGATATGTTTAACAGTTTCTGTCTTTGACAGATACAACACAGTCTCCAAATGTTATATGACTATAGGATATCTCTAGTTGTAACCTTCTTCTTCAACTTTCGGCTGTTCCCATCAGGGGTTGCCACAGCGAATCATCTGTTTCTACCTAACTCTATCTTGGGCATCCTCTACTCTCACGTCTTTTATCACGTCCATATATCTCTTCTTTAGCCTTCGTCTTGACCTCTTGCCTGGCATCTCCATCTCCAACATCCTTCTACCAATATAACCACTATCCCTCCTCTTCACATGTCCAAACTAACTCAGTCTGGCCTCTCTGACTTTGTCCCAAACACAGCCAACCTGAGCTGTCCCTCTGATGTGCTCGTTCCCAATCCTGTCCATCCTCGTCACTCCTAAAGAGAACCTCAACATCTTTATCTCTGCTACCTCCATCTCTGCCTCTTGTGTTTTCCTTATTGCTTCAGTCTCAAACCCATAAAGCCTCACTACTGTCTTGTACACTTTTCCTTTGACTCTAAAGTTCTAACCTGTTTACACTAAATTCAATTGCAAAATATTCATTGCAATAATTTGTATAATGGTTAACAAAGGTTTTTATTTTATTTATAAACAGTAAACAATGTTTTATAATTTATGTATGATACAATAAAATAAACATCAATGTTCAGTATCATTGTTGTGTTTTGGCCTTCTGAATCTGCATTCTTCCTTCCAATTCTTCGTCCCATTTAATCAAAAATGTATTCAAAATGTATATTATTTAGTGTATTTAAGTCAAAATGCCTGAATGTGAGCTGAAGACTGTATTTCTTAAGTTACCTCTACATGAGTGTGTGAGAATAAGATGGAAAACCACAACATTCAGTATCGATCCCAGGTGCCGTCCATCTATTTTTGGATTCATCTTTCAGTTCTGAAAATGAACCAGTGATAGTGTAAGGCTTAAACTCCACAAATGTAGTATTTCACTTTGACAATGTTGGAACTTCTGAAAAAAAAAAGGTTAAGCTGGAGAAAACAAAAGCTTTTTTCCAACTAAGGTCTGGAGGTTTGTTATATCACACAGATGTGTTTTAAACTAAAGTGTGTCCTGTAATTAGCATTAAACTTGTAATCAGTCAGTCTGCCTTTTTAGAGGGTGAAAAGTAGTCACTGTGCTGTTTGGTATCATGGTGTGTACCACACTGAACACGGACCACAGAAAACTAAGGAGAGAGTTGTCTCAGGACATTAGAAAGAAAATTATAGACAAACCTGGTAAAGATAAAGACTATAAGACCATCTCCAGGCAGCTTGATGTTCCTGTGACTACAACTGCACAAATTATTCAGAAGCTTAAGGTCCACAGGACTGTAGCCAGCCTCCATGGACATGGCTGAAAGAGGAAAACTGTTGACAAATTGAAGTGACGGATAATGCCAATGCTAACCAGAACAACTACCAAAGAGATTAGAGGTGAACTATAAGGTCAATGTTCATCAGTGTCAGATCGCACCATCTGTCACTGTTTGACTTAATGGACTTAATGGAAGCTGACTGAAAAAGACTCCACTGTTAAAAGCAAATCATTAAAAAGCAAGAGATTTGCGTAAATGCATATTGACGTGCCACAAAGCTTCTGGGAAAAAATGGAGCATACAAAGAAAAGAACACTGTCCATACTGTGAAACATTGATGAGGCTCAGTTATGTTCTGGGGCTGCTTTGCTGCATCTGGCATAGGGTGTCTTGAATCTGTGCAGGGCACAATGAAATCTGAAGGCTTCTGGAAAAGCATTCTGGAAATGAATGTCCTCCCCAGTGTCAGAAAGCCTGGTCACAGTTGCAGGTCGTGGGTCCTCCAACAGGATAATGATCTACAAGCTATTACAGCTATAAAAACTCCCAAGAATGGCTAAGAACAAAACATTGGACCATTCTGAAGTGGCCCTCTATGAGTCCTGATTTTAAACCCTTTTGAACATATGTGAAAAGAGCTGAAAAATGCAGTCTGGAGAAGGCACCCTTCAAACCTGAGACAACTAGAGCAGTTTGCTAACGAGGGTGCAGAAGTCTCACTGAAAGTTACAGGAATCGTTTATGTGCAATGATTGCCTCAAAAGGTTTTTTTTGTTGAACCACAATTCAAAGCTATACTTGACTTACATAAGTTAATTTTCTGTCTTTAACGGAAGGATACCAACAATTTTGTCCCTGTCTGTACGTAATGCTATATTACGTAAATTATCTAAGGTTGTACTTCACTTTTGATGCGATTACATAAGTGAAAAGTTTATTGGTCAGTTTTTTAAAGTAAAGCATTTCAGTGTTGCCAGAACAAACAGTGCACCTCTTGTGAGACATTGCTCGGAGGCAAAGCCTGTTTTGTCAGTAGTTTGATTACTCTAGAACTGAAATATTTTTTCTTTTC
>OMLM01017438.1:26264-36946 GCA_900302695.1 Helostoma temminkii | reverse complement strand
ATTCATGAAGTGTTCTTAAAAACAAAATTCTTCTTAAACACCACTTATGCCGTTTTTACACAGATTCTGACATTCACCAATGTTTTCTTATTTAGGATTTGTTCTTAATTAATAACAACATCTACACACAGACAACTCTTACCTGCATTTCAGTGTTGACATGTTTGTGCAAAACTACTGGATATTGCATCTTTGCACTTAATGATCTAGCCTCTTCATATCTTAAAGACCTCATCGTACCATATCATCCCAGCAGAACACTTCGCTCTCAGAGTGCAGGTCTACTTGTGGTTCCCAGAGTTTCCAAATGTAGAATGGGAGGCAGAGCCTTTATCTATCAAACTCCTCTCCTGCGGAACCAGCTCCCAGTTCATGTTTGGGAAGCAGACACTGTCTCTACTTTTAAGACTAGACTGAAAACGTTCCTTTTTGACAAAGCTTATAGTTAGAGCTGGCTCAGGTGACTCTGAACCAGCTCTTAGTTATGCTGCTATAGATTTAGACTGCTGGGGGACTTCCCTTCGATACGTTGAGCTCCTCCTCCTCTCTCCATCCACTCATACGCCACCACCGCCTGTTATTAACTTTGTGTCTTCTCTCTCTAGTAGTTTTGCCTCTCTCTCTCTCTCTCTCAGGTATCATCAGCCCTGAAGCTGTGTATTCCGGGTCTTCAGTTGCTGGCCCATACAACCTGCCTGCCTGTTCCTTGTTGTTGTTATTGATTGTGTGATCTGCTGTTCTTTTCTCTCTTTATTTCCACTAACCCCTACCGGCTGAGGCAGATAGCCGCCCACCTTAAGCCTGGTCCTGCTGGAGGTTTCTTCCTTTCTTAAAAATGGAGGTTTTCCTTTTCCACTGTTGCCTAGTGCTTGCTCAAAGGGGGATTTGTTGGGTTTTCCTTATTATTTAGTTGTATTGTAAGGTCTTAAACCTTAAACACTGTAAAGTGCCTTGAGATGACTTTAGTTGTGATTTGGCGCTATATAAATAAACTTGAATTGAATTGAAAATCTTTGTTGATTCTACTGTATAATATTGTAGGATTTATATTACAGTCATAATATTATCATTATAATATTTAAAAAATACTTATGCCCATTACTAAATAGTTAAAAAAGATATTATTAATAAAAACTACACTAGTACTTCAGTTCATATTGTAGGACATTACCATGAAACATGATGTTTCACTTCCCCCTCAGCCACCACCCTTTTGCCTTGACCCACTCCTGGCACCAGACAGCTGACTTGCTCACCTCAGATAACTCCAAGAGTCTGGGCAAACCTGTCCTCCTTTTTTGTTTGTGTGAGACTCCTGTGTGTTGAACATGGTGGAGATTGCTGCTCTTTTATAGGCTCCAGTGGGTGTTTCTCTGTGTTAAATAGAAACAACTAGTACCCACTTCCTGCTAAAAAAGACTTCTGATCCTGCAAGATAAGAACAAAATCACAAGCAAAATCTTGAAGGAATCTCTTCAGAATTAGCACAAATGTCTTTGACTTGAGGATGAACTAATTAGACTTTGGTGGTCAAAGGTTAAGGTCGCTACTCTCCTGTACCATAAAGTAAACATTGCATTGTTTAATATTTTTCCAGGTCTTCTTTGAAGTTCAGCTATATAACGTTTCATTTCTCACATTTTGGGCGTGCTTGCTCTCGCCCACATTTGTGCTGTCTTTGTCTTCGGCCAGGTGCAGTGAGATGTGTACACATCCATCCATTAATTATACTGTATATACAGCATATTCAGGTGCTGCTGAATGACACATTTCTCACATGTGTGAGCCTCTTACAAGTCTCTATTTTATGTCTTATCTTACAAAATAAACAAATGACATCAGATGAACTGTGCGTGGAATTTACAGAGAATCGGCATTTGTATGTTCTCCTGACTGAGTTCTGTACTGTGGTGAAAACATGTCCAATAGTTCCTAAAGTCAGTGCATGGAGTGAATAGTGTGTCTTATGTTGCAGGTAAAATGGAGGTAGCTCAATTCCTGCTGCAGAATGGAGCAGGATTCTCTTCATACACCCTGATGGACCACCCGGCTTTCAGCAAACAACTCCTTAGACTCAAGTTACAGGAAACCTGCAACACAGAAGGAAAGGAGGTGTGTGTTCTGGAAGTGAGTGGGGGCAGTGATGAACCAGTAAATGGAAGGCTGTTAGATGAAAGACAATTGTTAATCATGATTTATGTTTAATAGTATTTTCTCCTTCCTGTTTAGCTTTTGATCCCATCAGTGACCCTGACTGTTAATTATGATGAAAAATAAACAGGGATTAGGTGTCATATAAAGAGTCTAATTTCTAGCATTAGGTAAAGTAAAAACAACTCACCCTCAGTGTTGACGGAAAATGAATAGGCTTAGTTTATTTCAGAAGGCTTCAGCAGTGCTGTAGTCTTGAAAAGCTAGCAGCAGTTACGACTCCTGTCTCACAGAAAGAAGCTCCTGGATCTGAACATGGAATTTGCATCCTCTCCCTGTGCCAGCATGGGTACAGCTGCTTTCCTCCCCCCACCCAAAGACATACGCAAACCCATGTTATTACCAGCCCACTCACTGATACTATGCTTTTTATGTGTGCAGGCAGTCAGTGTTTGTTGGAGTGGTCTGCAGCTGCCCTGGTTAGAGCTGGACTGGTTCATGGACATCTCTTCACGTATAACACACCTGGATTTGTCATCCAACAGCCTGGATGCTCTGCCCTCTGTGGTGCCCTGGGGCCTCATCCATCTGCAAACTCTTAATCTTTCCAACAATCTGCTCAAAGAGCTGCCTTCTGCTCACAACTCTCAGGAAGTCATTTGCACCAGGTACACAAGGCATGAGGCTTTGTGGCCTAGCTGTAGCTCTGAATATGCTTCCACACTGTCAGGATAGCAGTGAATCAGTGTTATAGTGTCAGTGATATATCCTTCATCTTGGATATAACTTGTTGTGTAACTGAAAATACAGTATATCAGTACCACAATGACAACCAGAGTCTAGCATGGAGCAGTATTTTTAGGTTTGCATTTTTCATTGCACCATTGTCTACTGCATTCTCATGTTAATTATGGTCAAAATCAGATGTGTCCATTACAGATGGAATGTTTGATACTGATAGTAAATGTATACTGATAGGTAAACACTGCTACCATTAAACACAGCAGTAATGATAGTCAAGGTACTTGACTCAACACTAATTCTGATGTATGTGAGTATTTATGACGTATATTATATATATTGTTGTATAAATATAATATTAATCATTATACACACTAAATGTATCTGATAAATATGGTACTTTTTGCTCTGAAGATTCAGACTGAAATTAATGCTGCAAAATGCCCTTGAAGTTGCCTCCACAGTAGAGGAAATGCTTTAAAGTGCCAGAGACAGAATTACACAAGGGGCAGTGTTGCATTCAGCACAGTTCAGTTTACTTCTAATAAATACAGTATGTGTTGAAAGGATATAGATTATTTAAGCATTTTTAAATTTAATTAAGTAGTATTAGACAGGATTATGAAACTCTAAAACAACAATTGTGATACCTTCACCTCTGCTCTGTGGAGGCTGTTGGTCATCAGCTTTTTTGTTTTGTTTTGTTTTGTTTTGTTTTGTTTTGTTTGCTGACCCCCACACACATTTTTTCAGGACATTCTAAATTGGTGCCCAGTGTTTTAACAACACCTGCTAATGAGTTCTTCCATAGACAGTTATGGTTTTCATGTTGATTTTTTATCTTGTATTTTAACATATACAGTCTTCTGAGGTAAAGCCCAAGGCTAAACCAAGACGGGTCATTTAGAGCAATCAGTCTTAAAGGAGACACCTGGATCACATGTAAGAGTGCTTTTGCGCACCTAAAATTTGGGTGATCTGATACAAAAAGTTTTTACATTGTTTAATTGATCTGCTAAGGTGAGCTCACAGGGCCGTCAGAAGACGCTCATAGTCACTGCTCACCACAAAGAAAAACATCACTGTGTGCTGTGTTCACCAAACAGCTCTTTGACACTCTAAAACCCTGCCAGGAAAATATTCTGGGAGGTTAAACTGTTCAGAAAGAATGTAAGGTCACTGCATACTAACCTAAAAACGTCCCATAAATGAAGTATAGAGCATCACAGCCTGAGGCTTTATGACCAATAACAAAATTAATTCCCATGTTTATCAAAGTGTCTTACACACTAATGTCTGCCAATTTCCGAGACACATCAAATCCGCTGCCAGTATTAGGATGAGCATTCCTGTTAAATTAGGCCATGCCATTAAAACTCTGCTGGGCCACCTGACAGGCAACATCATTCTCTAGGCCTAAACTGCTTTACCTCTAAAGTGACATAACATACTTCTAAAGCCCTCAGTCTTCACCCAAACAAAAATATTTGGTGGCTGTTTTGTATCTGCTTGGACTAAGCTGCTTCAGCTGGCACCACTGGCATCACTGTCTCCCAATACTCTGGCTGTCATTCTTTCTTATATCAGGAAAAGCCCACCAGCTGAAGCTCAGTAGAAGCTGAGTGAAGCAGCAATGACCTAAACGTCTATGTACTGTTTATCTACCACGACATGACTTTAAGCTAAGAAAATCAGAGATGAGAATGGAATGGAATTACCTCAGTGTTTGGTTCACACCAGGCGGTTCTGTCAGGAAGAACAGTCCCTAATTCATCCTGAATGTTGTGCAGGTCTGATTCATAGCTACAAAACGTTGAGAAACCAGAGGTTCTTGCTGCCAAAGGAGATTTGACCAGTTATTAAGTGCAAGGATTCACTTGTTTTTTTACCAGCACTGTAAATGTTTGTGTGCAATAGGCACTTTAATTGTAGTTGTGTTTGGTTTGTCTATATATATTATAAATGTCTATTTAATCCAGAAGCAGAAAATCAAGTAAATGCAATGACTCATAATTATCTGTATCATAGATGGCATCACTTATTCAACAACCATCAGTTCTCTCTCTTTCTCTCAGCCTCTCTATCTGTGCTTCAGTTTACAGGAGGTAAATCTCTCTCAGAACCAGCTCACCAGTTTGCCACTTGGACTTCTCCATCTTACCAACATCCGGAGACTTTATGCTTCCAAGAACCAGCTTACAGTCCTGTTTGACATCCCTACTAGTATGTTTCAACTCAGCCTATACAACATACTGAATATATTTGGGAAATGGATGTAAATATATATTTAATACTTTATATTTTACGAGTGAGGTAGTGTTTGTGCTAATATTATTTTCAAATGAAATGTCATCATGTTTTCTCTATTAATGATGTTAAAGAATAAAGAACTAGAGAAAGTATTTCACTTTTTGCTTGAAGAATTAAGCTCCTACCTGATTTACACATTGGTTCTGTTTTGTATTTCCTTCTGTCAGCTGTTAACTGGATTGGTCTTCGTAAGCTAGAGGAGCTGGATCTGTCTGACAACGGTCTGACTAGCCTGCCTGTAGCAGTCATGCACTGTTTGAAATCTTTGAGCTTCCTCAATGTGAGCAGAAATAAACTGAGCACCTTCCCTGACCCCTGGGCCTGTCCAATGGTACGAAACCAGACAGATAATCATTCATTTCTGTTTGTTATATCCCTTTAAATATTCCAGTTGCTTTTGTCTGTGCTTCTATCCCACTCAGTTTTCAGAAGTTAGAATAGGACAAGATTCACCAGTCTGTGTTCGACTTCTGCATGTCAGGTCCTTCCACAGCATTAATAGGATGTATGATTATGTTCAGGACTTTGATTCAGTCATTCCAAAACTACCATAACCATTCTTACATAAAATGACTTGTGTGTTTGGGGTTGCTGGTTGCATGATCGACTTTTTATTGAGCATAGTACTGTCAGGTCCAGATCAGATCAGTGTTTAGGTTATACAGAAGATGTAAAAACAGTAAAAAAGTACTCCCAAACTTTCGAGCACTTTCAAGACATGCCCCTTGCATTACTTTCTTTTTATACATTTTATACATTTAGTTATGCCGCACTGCTCTTTTGTCATATCATACTGTCATAATTTGTTAACACAATGCATATACATTCAGGTTCTTTTGATCTCTCTATGCTTATAACTACACAACAGGACAACCTGTTTCATGTTGGCACATGCAGCAACAAACTACAGAAGTATAACTGTAACTGATGAAATTACACAACACATATTGTTCTCACTATTCTTCTTTCTCTTCCCCTACAGAAGCAAATCAAGGCTTCGTTCAATATGATTGAGAGTCTTCCTAACACTATTTCCATCTTCTGGAGGACTCAGCTGCAGGAAGTAGACTTCTCTGAAAACAGCTTGAAGGAACTGCCCTCATATATCTTTGAGCTAGAAGTATGAACTATGATGCGGATCTGCTATATGTTTTAACATTTCATATTTTATAAAATATTTCTGCATCAGTTAAAGAAACACTCTTAATGGTAGAAAACAGAATGTGCAGTAGATGTTGTGTGGGACCTTAGCGGCTCTTTCACAGAACTGCCTGTGTTAAAGGGACCAACACAAGCAGGAAGATGTGAGATCATACTTGCAAAGGAATAAACTCTTAATGTTAAAACAGTGGGTGTTCCACAAGAACACCACCACTTGAGACAATGCTAATACTTTGTAGAATGGTGATTAGCTTGTAGTGCTGTGTACTGCAAGAATCTGACCATACAATACAGTATAGTACTGCAAGCAAGGCGTTATACTGTGATTTTTTAAATCAAATTTTGATCAAAGTCTACTAGTACAAATACAATGCTGTAAGTGGTAAGCATTTCCAAAAAAGTCTTTTTTGGTTCATAATTCAAAATGAAACACTATCTAAAACAAATCTTTGCATGTAAATCGTTATAAAATTTGTAATAAATTCTTACACCCTTATAAGTTTAAAGCACCAGAAACAGCAAAACGCTGTGTGCACAGAGTAAATCTAAAATACGGTGTTTTACTGTGTCTCTCCTCTTCTATTCAGGCTCTGGTCTTATTGAGATTGTGTGGGAATCTTATTGTGACACTTCCACCTCCAAGTAAGTGGAAGTGCTCTCACCTCAGGACCCTTGATCTATCCAGAAACCAACTGGGCAAGTAGGTCCACACACACCCTTTTGTGAGTTAACTGTTACCGAAGAACAGTTAGTTAATGCCCTGTGTGATATAGATTGATGATGATAATAATAATATTAATAATAAGGAAGTGAACTGCTTAAAAAGTATTATCATTATTATTATTATTATTATTATTATTATTATTATTATTATTATTATTATTATTATTATGTACTGTTGGTCTGGGCAGCTTCTGTGTGTTAATGTGTGTAATGTGAATATGATCAGGGTGTTACTCTAGAATAGAGTAAACTACCCGGAGTTAATAAATATTTAAAAATATGTTTGTATTGTGAATATTATTATATTTTCATATTTTTTGTATGATCTTACAAAGGCGTTACATATACATAAAAATAGATCAAACATTACAAATGAAGTACAGTACAAACAGGTTAGAGATGACAGTAGTTAACTTTCAGACCAAAGCCAAATGTATCAAAGCAAATGGAAGCTAACCTGAAACAGAACCAGCTACTGCAACACAACTTTAGTCATGTTCGAACGTGTGGACATTGATCTGATTATAGCTGTTCTTGTAAAATTGAATCCTGCAGAAGTGTATGAAATTATTAAATGTATCTTAAGGTATAGTCTTTGTTTGTCTTGCGTAATACTGTAAAACCCACACAATGTCACCACACTTTGTGGATACTGGCAGTTCCTAATGTTAATGTTGACATTAGTGACCTTCTTACTGTAATTTAAATTGTGTTTTATAGAACAGAGGAGGGGCCCAAATCCAGGAGGCTGGCCTTCCTGACTACATGGAACAGGAGGGACCCAGACCCAGGTCTGTAAATTCATATTAGTTTATAATAAGCATATTCCTCCTAACTGCTACAGTAATGATGCTGACATTGGACACAACACTACAGGCTTCAGGCTACATATATATATGTGTGTGTGTGTGTGTGTGTGTGTATACAGGTATTTTAAGTATGTACAGTATTTGTGGAGTGACAGAGTTTTTATGACTTTGCCTTTACACACGATCACAATGGATTTGAAATAAATCAGGATGTGATTGAAGTGTAGACTTTCAGCTTTATTTCAGAAAATATGGTATCTACCATTTATGTATTACAGACATTACAGAGAACCTCAATTTTTTCAGGGGCAATGTCACATAATTGTAAATATAACCATCATTTTTAGTATTTGGAGTCAATGTCTGAAGTCTAGAGCCCATGGACATGTGCATGGTTTTGTTCCTGGAGATGCTCTGGCAGTCCTTCACTGCAGCCTCCTTCAGTTGCTGCTTGTTTGTGTGTTTCTGTCTTCAGTTTTGTTTTCAGTAACCAAAAAGCTGCTCTGTTGGGTTGAGAGCAGGTGACTGACTTGAACATTGAAGAATATTGAATTTCTTTGCCTTGAGTTGCTGTCACAATATGTTTAGGTCCTATCAATTTTGTCGCTTTTGGCTGAATGTGAGCAGAGAGTATAGCTTTAAACAGCTAAGAATTCATCTTCATCTTATGTCAGCAGTCACATCATTAATAAACACCTGTCCCCTTGACAGTCATACATGTCCATGGCATAACACTGTCTCCACCATGTTCAAAACATGATGTGGTATGTTTTGGATGATGACCTGTTTTATTCATTCTTCATACTTTTGTCTTCTCATCACCATTATGGTACAAGTTAATATTGGTTTCATCAGCCCAAAGAACCTGATTCCAGAACATGGGAGGATGTATAAGATGTTCTTGTGGTTTACACTTTGTTCATAAAGGCATAGTTTCTTAGTTGGGATTTGTTCAGTGCTAACAAATTTGTGCACAATAACTGGTTATTATTATGCATTTTTGTAGATTCTACAGTTGTATAATACTGTAGGATTGAAATTACGGGCATATTTTTGTCATTATTAATATTTTTTAATATTTCACTATTTAATAATCCATTATTTTCCTAAGCATCACTTTTTTAACAAAGACTGCACCAGTGCTTCATGTGTCATAGAACATCACCATGAATCATGATGTTCCACTTCCCCCTATCACACCACCACAGCGTCCCTACCCACTCCTAGTACCATTCAGCTAATAACATAACTCAACAACAAACAAATAATTTTATTTTTTCAGATTTGAGATCAGACTTTTTTTCTGTATCAGTTGTGTATGTGTGTTTTATTATTTCCAATGCTTACTCTATTAAATGTGAGGCCATTTGCTTTTCAGCATTGTCTCTGCCTCAGAACTCTCTTTCACTTCCCTTTTTTAATTCTGTGTGAGATCTCTGTGTGTGCACAAGGCCAAGCAGAATTATGACCTTTATGGGCTCAGGTGGTCTGAGAAAATAACACAGTAACTTTTAGTGTGTGAAATACCCTACAGGTCTTTTCACCTGTAGTTCGGCTTGACGGACACAACAAATAGCACATAGATGTAGTGAACATAAGAGAAGTTAATTAACAGTTATGTCAACTTCCATGTGCCACTGTGGTCCTGGTGAGCACGTTCAACAAGCACATCATTCTCCTGACACACACGAGTGACTGTAAAATCATCCATCAAACTGTGTATGGCTCAACTGACAACATAAGCCTTAAATTAAAATTTTATCATTTATCACACAAAGATCTACACTGTGCGGTGGCCTCTGCCAGGTCTGTGCACACTGCTCTAGAAACAAGATGTAATATCTGCAATAGTTGTTGACTGTCGTGTCAATGCGCGTCCACAGGAAGAATGTTTCAGACTTGTGCTCCAGTGAAGCTGATCAGTGACCAACAGGTCAAAAGAGGTGATATTGATATAATTGAATTCTGTGGAAGTTACTGTTTCCAGGTGTAGCCAACGTTCTTAGCACATTCTCACTATGAAGTAAGTTCTAGCCCGTATCTACTTGTACTTGCTGTATAATTGTCCATACATATTGTGATCTTCTCTGTCTTCACAGTGTGTCCTATAGAATTTCCCATGATTCTACGAGATTCACTGGAAGTGCTGTTGTTGAATGACAACCAGCTGGAGTGTGTTCCCCAGTCAGTGTGTGGCCTGCACAACCTCACAGAGCTCTACCTCTCCAAGTGAGTCCTTCTGTCTGTCTGTTGACCTGCAGCTGTACTCTGCCTTTATCAGACTGATGATAAATGTGTCATATGTGTAAAGTTACAATTCCCACATCTGTATAAAGCATAATTTCTGGGTGCTAGAAAAAAACGAAAAAGGAGTAGATTCAAAAAGAGCTTAGAACTGAAAGACAGTGTGTAACTTGAGCTTTGTAAGACAACTAGCATTGTTTTCTAATTAAAATCCTCTCAGTCCATCATTATTCAATCCCACCTCTGAATTTTTTATTTATTGAAGATTCTAGCACCACCTATTTTGTAAGACTGAATTTAGAATCAAACCTCAAAAACCTTTTCAGTTTAAAATATAAACCATGTTCATCAGTTGTGAATAAATCAGTTGCATGGACAGAAGCTAGTGAAATCATTAACTGGCTAAATTATATATTTTTTACTCTGAAAAAGACATTCTAACTCTGTTATCATTAAGTTCTTATTTAAATTAAAATGTTAAAAAAGAAAAGTAAAAAAAAAAAAAATAATAAATCATATTGGTTAATGGGAACCATGTGGTCA
>OMLM01017438.1:0-16585 GCA_900302695.1 Helostoma temminkii | reverse complement strand
AGGTTGTATGGGCCAGCAACTGAAGACCTGGAATACACAGCCTCAGAGCCGATGATACCTGCAGGGGAGAGGGAGAGAGAGAGAGAGAGACAGAAGGAGAGAGAGACAGAGAGAGAGAGAGAGAGAGAGAGAGGGAGGCACAACTACAGGAGAGAGAAGAAATAAAGTTAATAACAGGCAGTGGTAGCGTAAGAAGGAGGAGCTCAGTGTGTCGACGGGAAGTCCCCCAGCAGTCTAAATCTATAGCAGCATAACTAAGAGCTGGTTCAGAGTCACCTGAGCCAGCTCTAACTATAAGTTTTATCAAACAGGAAAGTTAAAAATGTAAAGGGTCTGATTAAGCAGGATATAGCTGTTATTTCAATCTGACATAAAATAAGATGAGATAAAACTTTATTTATCCCACGATGGGGAAGTTTTTTTGTCTGCAGCAGCAAAGTGACACCAAATAGTACAACCAGTAGTACTAGTGTAGTACTGTGTTGTATAGTCTGATGGCTGTGGGGAGGAATGACCTGCGGTAGCGCTCCTTCTTGCACTGTGGGTGTAACAGTCTCGTGCTGAAGGAGCTGGTCAGAGCCTCTACAGTTTGGTGCAGCAGGTGAAGGCGACTCTGGCCCTTTTTGTACAGAGCGTCCGTGTTGCTAGTCCAGTCCAGTTTGTTGTTAAGGTGAACACCCAGGTATTTAAATTTGTCCATAGTCTCAATGTCTGAGCCCTGGATGTTCACCGTATATGTATGTCACAAATATATGACATACATATATTTGATGATAATAATTAACAAAATTTATTTTGTATTAATCCAGTACCAACAAATACAGAATATATAAAGGACCAGGCCAAACTGAAAGTCGATTAACTAGTGAGGGAAGCCCAGCAGACCTAATGCTGATGTATCAAAATGTTTTCCTGATTTTCCCGGGGCAGCAACATTGACCAGTAGTGAAGGAACGCTATGTGGGTGATGCTTTTCTTTTTGCATTATATCCACATTCAGCCATCAGCTTCTTGATAGAGACGGGGACCCTGCTGCACTTTCCCGACACCAGCCATGGTCTGTGTACCCTTTATTTCCTGTGTCCTGTGTGGCTGTCAGAATGCCTGGAGAGGATCATGCACCTCAAGTCTTCTCGCTACGTAGCAAGAAATGGAGTGATCCAAGCTGAAGATCTTAGGGTGAGACCTGGGAAGCAACTGTCACAATGAAAAGAAATCTAGACAGGCAGCCTGAATTTCAGAAAACATTTAGACTTTCTGAGATGTTCTGTGTGTTAATGATATCTGACTTTCTCTACATATGTTTATCATAATGTCTGTTGTGCAGATGCTGTTGGTAGGAACAGGGTTCACCCAGCAAACAGAGGAACAATATTTCCAGTTTCTAGCAAAGTTCGAGATCGCTCTACCCGTGGCCACCAACAGGTAAAACAAGAAACATTTAGTGTATTAGCTATTCTCACATGCCATCTTAACTGTTCAGTTGGATCATACATTTTACCTGTGTGGAAGCATCTGAACTCCTAAACATGTAGCAACACATAAACTAGAAATTTAAATACACATAGTTGTAGCTAATGTGAAAGAAACCTCTTAATGACAATGGAAGTGACAAATATCAGGCATACCTCATTTTTTTATGTGTTCTTCCTTTTTCTATAGCTATCTGCTGCCCCATCTCCTTCCTCCCAAGCCAGCCATGGACATCCATGGCTTCCGCCAGCACACCAACAACACACTGCAACGCATTTTCAAGATGAGCTTTGTTCCTGCTGGATTTTGGGAGCGTTTCATCGCAAGGATGCTCATCAGTCTCACAGAGATGGACCTGCAGGTAATGAAACCAAGTCACCCTGCCTCAGATTCTTATTGTTCACTGCTTATACTTATACACTTCCTTACAGCAATGATCCTGAAATGTTATGTGTTGTGCAGTTATTTGAACCAAAAAGAAACACCAGGAGCCAGCACAAGAATTCTGTGATCTACAGCTTTACTGGAACCCAGCAGAGGAACCGCTGCAGCACCTTTAGAGTCAGACGCAGCCAAACCATTTACTGGAAGGAGGGGCTGCTGGTCACCTTTGATGGAGGTTACCTCAGGTCAGAGATTGGGCATGAAGGATGTGAGCATTGGTCTTCAGTAAGATTCAGATTCTCAGAAAGGAGACAGTGCTGGTTTAAAACAAAACCTGTTTCACAATAAGCATTTGATTTGAGCTCTGGTGACTGTGAAGGTCCTAGTATATTCATAATCACATAACCTAAATACTCATTCAACCATTTAGTGACCCTACTTGCCTTTTGAAAGGAGGTATCATCATGGAAGAGACCTTAAGGACAGAAATGTTTCTTCATAGGATAAAGGTGCAACAACTTTACATTGATTGATACTCATTCTTCCTTTTGAGGAGACAAGTTGACCCAGACCTTTCCAGCAAAACGCCCCCACAGTAGCAAGCAGTTAATCATTCAGGTACAGTGCTGTGTTAGCATATTTGTCACACCTAAATGATTTAGATCATCAAAGAAATTCTAATATTATGCAAAATTACTTGAATAAATCCGAAATGCAGCTTTTAAATGATTATTTTGTTTATTAAGGGGAAAAAAAACTGTCCAAACCTGCCTGGCCTAATGTGAGAAAGTAATTGGCCCCTAAACCTAATAACTGGTTGTGCCACGCTTAGCGGAAACAGCAGTAATCAAGTGTTTTAAAATATCTGGAAATTAGTCGCTGTGGTGGAATTTTGGTACACTCTTCCTGCAGAATTTTTTTAATTCAGCCACATTGGAGGGTTTTTGAGCATGAACGGAGGTTTAAGGTCATGTAACAGCATCTCAATTGCAGACTAGACCACACCACACCATTTTTTTGTTCTTTTTTAATGAGCCATTCAACTTCAAGTCACAAACTGTTGGCTGGACATTTTATTTCAGCATTTTTGGTAGCATTGGTAGAGCTCAGAATTCATGGTTCCATCAAGTTGTCCAGGTCCTGAAGCTGAAAAATAGCCTCAGACCATCACACTACCACCACCACATTTGACTGTTCATATGATGTTCTTTTTATGAAGTACTGTTTTATACCAGATGTAACAGGACGCACACCTTTCAAAAAGTTCAGCTACTGTCTGATCAGTCCACTGAATATTTGCCCAAAAAGATATTCAAAATGTTTTGTGGCAAATGTGAGCCTTTGTGATTGTTTTTGTCAGAATTGGCTTTTACTATAAACTCTCCCATGATGCCATTTAGCCCAGTCACTCTATCTTATCGTTGAATCATGAACACTGATCTTAAGTGAGACATTGGGGTCTGCAGTTCTTTAGATGTTGTTCTGGGTTCTTTTATGACCTCCTAGATGAGTCGTTGTTCTACTCTTCAAGTAACTTTGGTAGGCTGGCCACTCCTGGGAAGGTTCATCACAAGTTTTCTCTATTTGTGGATGATGGCTCTCACAGTGGTTCGCTAGAATCCCATAGCCTTAGAAATGGCTTTGGAACAATTTCTAGACTGATACATGTCAATTACCTTGTTTCTCAAGTGTTCTTGAATTTCTTTAGTCCGTGGCATGATGTGTTGCTTTCTTTGTGTAATATTACAATTAGCTTGATGATCTGAATCATTTAATTGTGACAAATATGCAAAAAAAACAGAAAGGGGGCAAGTACCTTTTTACAGTAGTGCATAAAATTAATGACTATCCTTAGTCAAAGTTCAGGTTCCTGCTGCTCTAGTTGCTCCACTTGAGCTCAGGTTTACAGACAGACTCAACTTCCAGTGAATTCATTTTATTATCTCTGCAGTGTGGAGTCAACAGATGTCAACTGGAAGAGGAAGAAGAGTGGAGGCATAAAGATCAGCTGCCAGTCAGAAATGAGAGATTTCTCAGCCATGGCCTTCATTACAGATCACGTCAGCTCTCTGATCGAGCAGTGGTTTCCTGGTCAGTGCACAGCTCTGTTTATTACTATGTTTAACACAGCTGCTTGTAATACTAAAGCCACTGACAGCTGTCTGACAGCAAGTGAAAGGGAAGATTATTTTCTTACAATTGCACTCATCAGTGGCTGGAATATTTTAGGTAGGAAGTAAACTGTAAGTTATTGTGAGCATTTGTAGGTTCTTGCGATGAGTTATATTTTGCTAGATATGACACCACAGAACACAGTCATGTAGGTTTCTCAGTGATTCAGGTTAGGATAGATCTACCTGATGAGTCTTTTTAAGCACAGTGTGAAGTGAACCCAACGTAGAGGATAAATGTGTAGTCTCTATCCAACTTTTCTCAGACTGAAGAAATTAAGTGAGTAGTGAAACATTTCAATCTAACAAAAAAGAAGGACAGATGCCATTTCGAGATACACAGCCAAGTATCTTCCAGATAACGTACAAAATGAAGCATGTAATGTTGTAAGTATTTGTTAATGTCACATGAACATGTCACTCGCTCTCATTAGCACTAAACCTGAACCTGAGACTGGTGTAACTCTAGGTATTCTCTTAGGCAGCAAGTCTATATTATATACACGTGTTTTGTCTTTTGTAGCTTTGACAGCCACTGAGAGCGATGGGAGTCTCCTCCTAGAGCAGTACGCACCCTGTTCTCTCTGTGCCTCGCTTGGTCAACAGGAGCAGGTTAGGCTTCTCGCCAGTCAGTCCGACCTGGGAGGAGATAGAGGAGGAAATGGGGCAGACGAGAGAGGAGAAGCAGGAGTTCATTACTTTAACATGGAGGACTGTGTGCTGGCTGCAGTGGAGAAGAATCACATACTTTGTTCACAGCATCCTGAGCAGCCAGTCCCCCTCCAAGAGCTGGTCCCAGAACTCTTCATGACTGACTTTCCTGCACGGTAACTAACCCCTCACCTTTAAAAGAGATTTCAGTTATAGCTGAAAAATGTTTAAATGTCTCATATTTAAAACCCCTTAAAAATAGGTCCCTTATGTCCCCAGAATGTATCTGTAAACAGGTGATAAACCTGAACCAAAACTTTTCTGCTCTCAGAGGCTGTCTCTGAACAGCTGGTTTTGTACAAAATGCCAATAACATAGAAAGCACAGTGTCTGGATGTAGTATTGACCCTTACCTTTGATTTTGTGTGCACACAGACACAATTTTGCATAATAGGAGCCATTAATTAAAAACAGAACATGACACAACCATTAAACCATAAAAAACTCTAGTCAGATGAAAAGACTATATTATTATCACTATATTATTATTATTATCTGAATACTATAGTATTCAGGTGAGAGTCAGATATATCGCTGGTGTCTGAGTCCCAACTTCATGCTTCCTCCCACTTGTCGCAGGGGGAGGGGAGGGGAGGTGCAGTGTGTTGGTTGTACTACCATAACAAGAAGCTGCTGATTTTCTTTTCATCATAGTAGATCTGGGGAATGTATGTATGATTAAGCAGAATTCTGGGTAAGATAGCAAGGTTTTAGATTTAACACTTGAATATAACAGGTAACCCAGACTTATCAGCCTTGTTGAGCTAAGGACAATTGTTCTTAATAGTGCGAAGCAACAGTTTTCCACCACTTTCTTTTTTCAGCTCCAGGGATATTGACTTTAAAGTTCAATCTGGCCCCAGGTGGCCAAGCTTTTCAAGGCTTTTCACCTGCTGCTAGAAGCTGTTGTTGTTGTTTAGGGAGCCATAAATGTCAGTGTAGGACGCTGTCACATACAGTGCCTATAAAAAGTATTCACCTCCTTGGATGTTTCACCTTATTAATGACATTATATCAGTCATGGTTAATATAAGTTGGCGACTTTGACAAAATAATTTCTAAAAAATACCTCATTAATGTCAATGTCAAGCTTATAGTTAGAGCTGGTTCAGGTGACTCTGAACCATCTCTTAGTTATGCTGCTATAGATTTAGACTGCCGGGGGATCTCCCTTGACACACTGAGCTCCTCCTCCTTTCTCTATCTACTGATACGCCACTCTCCTATAAAGCTTTGACTGGTGAAGACCCTGGGCAACAGTTGTTGTATGCACAGTCTCTCCTATCTTAGTTGCTAAAGCTTGTAACTCCCTCCAGAGTATCATCAGTGTGTTAGTGGCCTCTCTCACTAGTCTCCTTCTTGCACAGTCACTCAGTTTGTGTGAATGGCCTGTTCTAGGCAGATTTAGACATGTGCCATTCCTTTCAATTGGAGGAATATGGGTCCTCTCATAGAGGGTCCTCTGCATTCCACCTCCACTGACTTGAACACAATGTTAAAAATTATAAGGACCTTCTCAAACCTGTTTTAGTCAGATGTTACCGACCCAAACATGACATTCTTTCTGTGGACATGAAGACTAACCAGTTTGTGAAGTAAAGAAAAGTTAGAACTTCTTGTGTTGCTTGTTGTTCTTTTCTCTCTCCTCTTTCCACTAACCCCAACCAGTCAGGGAAGATGGCTGCTCACCCTGAGCCTGGTTCTGCTGGAGGTTTCTTCTGTTACTTGGGGTTTTGGTGTTGGATTTCTATATAATTTATAGTTGTATTGTTATATTATTTAAGGCCCTAAACCTTACATTTTAAAGTTCCTTGATATGACATTTGATGTGATTTTGTGTTATATAAATAAACTGAATTGAATTGAACTGAACTGAATTGGCAAGTTCCATCCACAACACTACTACTACAAGAAACATGTGGACGGCCACCTGCCTTGGCCAGTTGAGTGGAAAGTGAGAGAGAAAAGAACAACAACAACAGCAACAAGCAGCAAACAAGTCAGTGGACAGGTTGGTAGGGGCAAAGTTGCAAACTGGAAACATACAGCTCTGAGGCAGAGGATACCTGCAGAACTGTGCATAGTGAGGGAGACAGAGAGAAGGAAGCACAACTACAGGAGAAAGATACAGAATGGTGACATATAATTGGATCACAGCTGAAGGACAGTTTATTGTTTAAAAGTAAGAAAGTCTTATATATTGTTTATTATTTTCCTTTAATGGGATTTAATGTGAATGCACTGACGCCACTGACAGACTTGTTACTCCTTTCACCAGACACATTCCAAAGTCTGGGTGATTCACACAGTAGAAACTAAGCAACTGCTCTACACTCACTCTCTCACACGTTTGTCTTTCTGTACATGTAAGCTCATTCAGTGACATACTGCATTTCCTAACCTTTACCCTAAGCTTTACCAGCAAAGCTAAAATGCCTAACATTAGGCATTAAACACAACTGATTTCATATTTAACCCAAAAACTAGATCTTAACTGTGAAAACTCAAAATGATGGTCAAGTTAAAAACACAGTGTAATTAAGACACATAGACACACACACTGATAGTCAGCAAGTCTCCAGGGCTTTGGCTGTACAGTGGGTGTCAGCTGATTTGTTTCCACTAATAGCATTTGTGGATATTGTCTATGCTCAAGGGAACCACCACTCCTTTAGTACTGGACTAAACATTCAGTCTGTTGCTGTGTCCTCACACATGCACACGTTCAGACACACACACACTTGTGTGCTATTTTTGTGGGGACACTGATTGACATAAGGCATTCCCTAACATGTTACTCTCATCTCAAACATCACCACAATATTAACCTTAATCCTGACCCTACCTTTCATCCTAACCAAATGACAACTTTACCTAACCGCTAAACGTAAGGCTAAACCCTTTAAAAGCCCTTGAAGGTGTGTTAGAAAATAGGGACTTAGCAATATGCCCATTGTCAGTGTCTCTCCAAAAATGTCCTCATTCAAACTGGTCCTCGCAAAGATATACAAGAACACACACATACACACCATGAGGTACTCAGAAACAATGTGTGAATGTGGGTTTGGGATGTTGGATGGGCAGTCACTTACGCAAGCATATCTCTGTCTCTGTAAAATATCACAGGCCCACTGACGTGTTTGCTGTAACAGTTAATCAGCTCCTCCAAATATTTATTCAATTGCAGATGTGTTACACTCAGCTAAGAGAAAGGGAAGTGAATGTTGGTATAAACACAAATTCTAACATCATCCATTTTTACAGCTGGTTGAATGGATAGCACAGTTAAGGTTAGACTATTCTAGTTATTCTAGAAAAACATGATAGCAGATAATTAGCCTGTGACAGCATTACAGCACCAAATTCCAAAAAAGAAAACTCAACATAAAAACAGAATGCAATTATTTGCAAATCTCATAAACCCATATTTTATTTACAAGAGAACATAGAATAAATATCAAATGTTTAAACTGAAGTAATGTAATGTAATGTAATGATCTCCCCAGTTGTACTTTAAACTCTATTCTGTGACACACTGTGGCCAGTTCAGGGATCTTTTAGACAGAACAGAACCTCTGGGATGTCAGAGGTTCTGTTCAGTAGCAACTGAACTTGTTTCTTAATATTCAATGATGTTTTACAGTTCTGAAACTGATGAAGAAACAGTGCAGTTGCTACTGAACAGAACCTTTGGGATAACCATGACCTGGATGACTGAGAACCTTCACAGACAACTTTGGGTATATATAATGTGTGCATGGCTCAAGGACACATCTTCAAGGTGGCCTGCCACGAAAAGTTTTTAACCAGATATTATCTTTTAAGGACAGTTAACTATAAATAACTAAGGCAACAAATAATAAGATTGAGTGTACACACTTCATAGTATGACAAAAAAAAAAAACTAAATTCACTGTAACAACAACAACATTAACTAACTAAACAGCAATAATGAAAAGAAGGCTAACCATTACCTGAGAGTAGCTACACTGGTCAGCAAGAAAATCATAGCTATGCTAACGTGGTGATTACTGTTTAAGGGTACTGTCCATGTGTTTGAGCAAACTGACCAGTAGAGAGCTGCTTTGCCCAAACATGGACATACTCTTACCCCTGATGTGAGTGAGGCCAGATGATTCACAGATTATGATGCTTATGTTTAAACCCAATTTGAGTGTTATTACATTTTCCTGTCTGCAGATATGAAGTGTCAGTGAAATGAAATATATAGCTAATTCAAATTGTTTCGCAGTATATATAACAGAAAAAATCTAAACTATTAACGTGAAACAGTGTTTGAAGAATCAGTGTCAGAAGGTAAAAAGAGAAATTAACAGTCCATAGGATGTATGTTCTCACCTTGTTGATCCAAAAGAAAGAGTCTGAATGGGGGGAGTGAGTGAGTGAGTGTAGGTGATTACATCTACCTTTTTCTTTACAGTAGAGTAATGTAGTGGTTGAAAACAGAGTTCAGATAATCAGTCCTTTCAAACCTCATGTCTGTTCTCTTTTTACTGTGATCTTCGGTCTGTTTGATACATAAACCCTTCCCCTCGTATGCCATTTGCTCACACTTTCATGTACTTACTGGTTTAGGTTGATGGACTGTAAAATACAGTGCTGGAACAAGATATCCTGAAAAACAGGATGTGGATCAGGGTCTTTCTCATGAAAGGTCCTGATTGATTTGTATTGTTGTATTGAAGTGTTTCTGGCAACAATGTTAACCAGCTTGAGTCCTTTGAGTCTTCAACTATTAATCTGTCTTTTTTACCTCATTGAGCATTCTGCATTTAATCATTTTCACTAGACACTCGCTTCCAGGAAGATTAGCCACGTTCATTACTTTTACATGGCTGATAAGCAAACCCACATGTCCAGTTATGGTTCCTTTTGTTTTAGCAGTTTGCTAACCTTTCATTCCATTCAGTTTAACCTTATTAGCACACAGGTTCACAGATTCATTTACTCAAATGACTCTGGGCAAGACAAGACGGCAAATAAGCAATTTACCCAAAATGTAATGTTTTTATGGATATGTTTGTGTCAGGCTCTTTTTGGACATGACCCATTTGGAGTACTCTGAGGAGAAGAAAAATATCCTCGGCCAGGGTGGAAGTGGAACCATCATCTACCGAGCCCGGTATCGTGGCCAGCCTGTGGCCGTCAAACGCTTCCACATCAAGAAATGTCAACAACAGACCGTCAACAGAGACACAGGTATAGATACAGAAGTGAATTCTGACTGTGCACTGCCTGATAAGAAAATGATGACTGATGACTAATGACTGAATGTGGAATTAGCCATTGTCCGTATTTTCCCAACTTAAAAGTTCATATTTTGAACAGACACAATAAAACTTCCTTCATAAAGTATGGCACACTGTTCAGACGTTTGGACACCATAGAAATGATTTTATAGCATCACTTGCACTAGAACTGTTAATGTTTTAAATAACTATTGTAGCTGGCAGCTGTTTATTAAAGGAACATTTCCTTAAACGTACAGAGACTTATAATCACTTAGGTCTAGTTTAGTACTGTCTTTTTATAGCAATATGTGCTAATGCAAGGTTATTCATTTAAAAGGAGAACTGATCATTAGAAAACCATTTAGCAGTGATGGAATTACAGTTGAAGACACAAATGGTTTCATGAAAAACATGGGTCAATCCTATGTGTGTCCAAACTTTTGATTGGTAGTGTATTAGATTGATTGATATGGAGTTTTGTTAAAACATTTATGTTCCCCACAGTGTGAATGCTAATGACTTTGATGATCAGCCTTTTTCTTTTTGCAACATTGATGTTGACATTTGAGTCAACGTCAGTCATTACATTATTACATCATTAAAACAATTTTCAGAGGTGATTAGTTTACTCCAGATACGGTGCTGTGAAAATGATTGTTCATCAAACATATATTACAAAAGTACACAAAGATAACCAGAGTAAATACAAAATGTAACACAAACCTGACCCTATGTGAAGAGGGGAGAGAGGGAAATTCTGATGGCTTTTGTGATAAATTAGATTTTCCTCTAGCACCACTATCAGGTTAAATTTATCTTTTATGCACTAATATCTACAGTATCCGTTTGATGGACTGGTCTGTTATAGCAGTAACCAACCTCCCACAAATGGCAACAAGTGAGTCTTTGGATACACATGTGAACAGTCATAGTTATATAAAGCAAAAGGAGGACATGGATTGAAAGAATAATGTAGACTTATTAAAGGTGGAAGTTTCGTGGTAGAGTAGTTATTTCTCCTCCTACAGCATTCCTTCTCAGCATAGATAATTTCATGCTTCTTTTCATTTCTTTAGACACCATGGTGAAACACCTTCAGTCTGTTAATGCCTATCGGAGCTTCTCTGAATTTCGCCAGGAGGCCAGTATGTTGCACTCTCTTCAACATCTCTGCATTGTCTCTCTGGTGGGCATCAGTATCCATCCACTGTGCTTTGCCCTGCAGTTAGCCCCCTTGGGCAGTCTCAACACTGTGCTGGAGGAGAAGCGCAAAGGCATGTAGCAAGATAGTCATCGTGTTTCGTACTTGAATTTAGTGTTAAAGACAGTCTCTTTTGTTAATGTTATGTTTTTTCTTTGTAGACTCCAGATACATGCCCCTTGGTCACATGCTAACCTTCAAGGTAGCCTATCAGATTGCTTCAGGACTGGCATACCTTCACAAAAAGAACATCATCTTCTGTGACCTCAAATCTGACAACATCCTGGTGTGGTCTCTAGAGGTCTGTGTGTGAACGACCCTAACAACGTTTTTTTTTATTTGGTATATCGACAGTATTATTACATATATTATTATTATCATTATTATTATTATATTATTATATTGTTTATGTTCTTCCAGGTGCAGGATGCAGTCAACATTAAACTGTCTGACTATGGAATTTCTCGACAATCTTTCCATGAGGGGGCACTGGGGGTTGAGGGCACACCCGGTTACCAGGCTCCTGAGATTCGACCAGGCATTGTGTATGATGAGAAGGTACTAAGCACCTCTTCTTAATCCATGTAAGGTGATACGTTCAGACTTTTTTCCACTGTGTTTTTGATAGGTTAATTATAGAGAATGGAGAGTATAGTAATGTTGGTGATTTCAGTCTTTTGGCCTGCGCATAGATACAATACCTCCTTGAGATGTTTTATTTAGTTTATGTTCATACCTCTCATGGCCTGCATTCCAAACTGAAGATGGTAGAAACTTCTCCAAACAAACTCAGCATGGGTTTACCTCAAAGGGGATTATTTTACATAGCCCTGAGATTCTCCATACTCACTCCTTCTGGAAAATATGAAAGTCTTTGTAGAGGCACTCGACCATAACTTGGGACAAATGTTGAATTAATATAATAGGGTGACTCAAGTTCATTTGTTTGATCCATTAAATGCTGCATATGTACAGCATCGGAGAGTCCTGGACCAGAAGAATATTACACATCAGTAAGAACCTATCTAAATAAATGAATCAAAAGTGTAGCACTAAATGACTCAAGCTAATCCAGTAGATGAGTTATTAAGTTATTGTGTATTTTAGACAAATGTTAGGTCATTTTATGTAATTTGCTTTTGAATACTAGCACATCACTTGTGACACAGCAGTGGTAGTGTTACATTACACAGCTGTCTCAATTAGCCTACACAGTTTTGGTTGTGTATGTTATTGGTGGATTTATTAAGGGGCCAAATTTGATGGCTTTCTGTAAATTCAGGATTATAGCCACAGCTTCACTCCATACACTAGAGGCCTGACATCTACCTAATATAACACCTTTAATTATAGTGGAGACTGCGAACCAGACCTTCTCACACAGCATCAGTGTTTGACACACAAATGCGCTTCTAGAGGAATGGTCAAAAATCCCCATAAACACACTCCTAAACCTTGTGGAAAACCTTTCCAGAAGTCTTGAAGCTGCAAAGGGTGGGCCAACTCTATATTGAGAATGGGATGTCATTAAAGTTCATGTGCATGCCAAACACTTTTGGCATTAAAGTGTATACCTCCACAGCAGTTACCTCCTAGTTACTATTAGTTGATTATTTATATAGCACCAATTCACAACAAGTTTTCTCAAGGCACTTTACAATGTAAGGTTTAAAACCTTACAATACAACTAAATAATAGGGAAAACCCAATAAATAGCAAGCAAGCAAATAGAAAGCCTTAGGCAACAGTGGAGAGAAAAAAACTTCAGTAGATCTAGGGTCAAGGTGGGCGGTCATCTGCCTCTACCTGTTAAGTCATGAAGAACAGCAAGGTCATAAAACCAACAACAACAAGCAACAGGCAAGCAGACAGGCAGGTAGGATGGGTCAGCAACTGAACACCGGGAACACACAATTCCACGACTGACGATACCTGTAGAAAAGAGACAGAGATAGAGAGAAAGAGACAGAGAGAGAGAGAAGCACTATGGGAGAGAGTAGACACAAATTCAATAAGAATTGAATAGAGATGGTTCAGTGCCATCTGAACCAGCTCTAACTATAAGCTTTTTAAAAAAGGAAAGTTTTATGCCTAGTCTTAAAAGTAGAGATGGTGTCATCTTCCTGAACCTGAGCTGGGAGCTGGTTCCACAGGAGAGGAGCTTGATAGCTAAAGGCTCTGCCTCCCATTCTACATTTGGAAACTCTGGAAACCACAAGTAGACCTGCACTCTGAGAGTGAAGTGTTCTGGATGATATGGTACTATGAGGTCTTTAAGAAGATACGAAGGGGCTAGATCATTAGGTGCTTTATATGTAAGGAGAAGGATTTTAAATTATATCCTAGATTTGACAGGGAGCCAATGAAGGGAAGTTAATGTAGGAGAAATATGATCTCTCTTACTAATTCCAGTCAGAACTCTGGCTGCAGCATTTTGGATCAGCTGGAGGCTTTTTAATGAGTTACTGGGACATCCTATTAATAGGGAATTACAGTAGTCCAGTCTAGAAGTAACAAATGCATGGACTAGATTTTTTAGCATCACTTTGAGAGGTCCCATTGTAAATCAACATTGCAGTGACATAAGCTGCTTTCAGACATGAAATGAATAAGCTATGCGAATGTTCGATTCAGTTGGCCCAGAGTTTACCTGGACTCCTCAAGCTCCCCAGTACAAAGTTGGGATGATCTCCAGGTGTTGCACTCCGCCCCCCCTTGCTGAGATAATGCACCATTTCTTCCCATGGTCCACGATCCCTCTCTCTGCAGCAGCACAACTCCACACAATGACTGGACCTGATTCTCCCAACATGGGAGACAACTATAATGAAGTTTCAACATTGAGAGTTTAGTGACAATGATTCAGAGTTTATACACGTCTAACGTTGTTTCTAGGGGATATGTGTACTTTCTCACGTCTGTTTTGCTGAAAAGATAGTACTAATGATAGCAGCTAAGCTTACTGTATTTTGCATCTCACTCTGTATGGTGTGTGTCTGCAGCAGGTTTTTTGTGACAGCTCAACTGTTCATTTGAAATAAGAACTCGCACTCTGGCCTGTTGTTTCAGTAGGTTGTCGGGTTGCAGGCCACAGCACAAAACAAGTTCCTGGAATAACAGCACAAGGTCTGTATGTAACCCAGAAATACAAAGTACTCTAGAACAGCTGAGACACAACATGTCTGGTCCCATTTACACTTAATGTGTAAAACATTTGTTATTGCAGCTTTATTAAAATAATCTGCATGGTAGGACAGATCATGGACGTTAAGTGACCAACACAGTGTGTTGATCTGACAGGGCTGTTTAAGGCTGCTCTGAGATTTCTCCATTCCCCAGGTTGGCTGGCTTTATTGGGGCTTATGGTTTTTTACTGGTTCCTGCCTCTGTACAGGAAGCTTTAAAAGAGCAGAAAAAAGTATCTGGAAGCTTCCACATCTAATCATCATTCCCTCTCCCACAGAGTTTACTGACCTCAGCCAGTCTGACACCCTTTCTTCTCTACATGTTGGCAATTGCAGTTTTTGATGAGGTCTAAATGCATTAATGAGGTGCAGACAAGGCTAGAGAAAATATATGATGGAAAATGTGGAAAAGAAGTAAAAAGTGTAAAAGATGATCCAGAACATGGATGTGGACAGATGTTCCTTATTAGGTGAAAAGATTTTTATGACAGGGCTATTCAGCTTTTTCTTTAATTTGTTACCAAACTGTATATAACAACATATACAACAGCATGGTTGCCGTGTAAGTTAAACCCATCATCAGCCCAAAGTATGCAGCTGGTTGTGTAGCTGTGTCATCAAGACGTTACGTAGTACATGAATTTCAGATATTCTTTAAATGAGCATTTGTCTTTCTAATGAGGATAAAATCTGTAGACAAAATGCTGAGTGAGAAGGTCCTAAACTACTCAAACTGAGGTCAGGAGGATTTAAATTATGAATTGATAGGCCATTGTTTTCTGTAGCCCCTGTGACACCATAGCATACCACAGACCCCAAGGGTATCTGGAATCACTACCAAGTGATATCACCACAAAAATAGCATGCTTTAAGGATTGCACTACTGTTTGCCTCTACAGTTATTCTGGGAATTCCCACAGGACCTGACCTCCCCAATCTCTGTCTGTGACCATTCAGAGACACGAATCCACTCAGGTATTTTAGTCTTCAGATATGGGTGTCAAAGATTAGATTAAAGAGGAAAGAAGGACTGGTTTATTAAAAACATGTGTTTGCAGTCACATTTAATGAGCAAACATGCTTTTTAGAGTCAATGGCCAGGACAGTTGCACATGAGGAAAAAATCCAAGACACTCTAGTCCTGAGTAAACAAGATGAATGAGAACCAGGAGATAAGAGACACCAGATTTATGCTGCATTGGAGTCTCTGTTAGTGATTCTCTCAGTTGTTTTATTAGTAAATGTAAAGCTGTCACCGTCATTTAGCTTCTTCTTCATGTTCCCCTGCTAGAAGGTACAGTATTGGAGGAGTATAGTTTTCTACATATATACACAGTGTGCTGTTTTATGGCATATTGTCTTACTATGATTGAATGTTCTATTTCCTCAGTCTCGCTATTGGTCACAAAACTTTTGCTTTTGCCCTTTTGCTCATTTTTATGTTTTCTTTAAGTGCAATATTGCTAAAAATGCACCATCTTACAATGCATTAAGTTAAAGTGCTGGGTGTTTAAATTATAAGTGAACAGGGTAGATATGCATTAACTACAACCTCAAAATAACAACAACGAAAGTCAGTGTATCTGTGACTTTGTTCTGAAGCCAACTTCATAGATAACGTTGTAAAATAACACATGAACGCCACAGTTTTGGCCTGGTTTGTATCTATTGCAACATTGCTCCACATGACAAGGAATTTCCTGACCAGAGAAGCTTCATCAAAACAGGAAAGGCTACTGGACAGAAGCTGCAACACAGTTGCAGCAGTGAAGGCAAAGTGCTATCAATAAACAATGACAATATGCATGAATTGATAAGGATTCAGTCTTGCATTGAAAAACCACAAGATTTTCTGTGGAACCTCTTACTGATTAGACCTGTGAAGTATTCAGACAACCACTGCCCTTACAAAATGGCACACATTGTCATTGTCTGTTCAAATAAATCCAAAATAAGTGATTTTGAATCAGACTGAGTCCAGCAGCTTTGAAATATGGAGGTGGCAGTGTGCTGTGATAGGGCTGCATGAGTGGAAAAGGTGTAGGGGAGATTCAATTCAATTCAATTCAACTTTATTTATATAGCGCCAAATCACAACAAAAGTCATCTCAAGGCACTTTACAATGTAAGGTTTAAGACCTTACGATACAACTAAATGATAAGGAAAACCCAACAAATCCCCCTTTGAGCAAGCACTAGGCAACAGTG
>OMLM01017430.1:0-13715 GCA_900302695.1 Helostoma temminkii | reverse complement strand
ATCTGCCAATCCTGGTGTTGTCTGGCAAATGCCAATCGGCCTGCACGGTGTTGGGCTGTGAGCAGAGGCTCCACTTGTGGACGTCGGGCCCTCATACCACTCTCATTGAGTCTGTTTCTGAGTTTTGATTCTGAGTTCTCAGTTTGAGCAGAAACATGCACATTAGTTGCCTGCTAGAGGTCATTTAGGGCTCTGCAGTGCTCCTCCTGTTCCTCTTTGCTCAAAGGAACAGATAGCAGTCCTGCTGCTGGGTTGTTGTCCTCCTTCGGCCCCCTCCACGTCTCCTGGTGTACAGGCCTGTCTCCTGGTATCTCCTTCATGCTCTTGACACTGTGCTGGGAGACACAGCAAACTTTCTTGCCACAATGCGCATTTGATGTGCCATCCTGGATGAGCTGCACAATCTGAGCAACTTCTGTGGGTTGCAGACACTACCTCATACTACTTCTGGTGGTGAGGACACTGGCAAAATGACCAAAACTGACCACAAATCTGTCAGAATGGATGAAGACAGGACAGAACCATTCCTTTACAGGGGTTGTCTTGCTAATTGCCTCTAATTTTCACCTGTTGTCTGATTTGCACAACACCAAGTGAAATTGATTCACAATTAGTGTTGTTTCCTAACTGGACAGGTTGATATCCCAGATGTGAGATGAATTTGGACTTAAATTGGAATGATGATATGGTTCCCTTAATTTTTTGAGCAGTGTATATTTCTGGGAAACTGTTACTAAACGGGGCGGCACGGTGGTGCCTCACAGCAAGAAGGTCCTGGGTTTGATTCCCAGGGTCAGCCAGGGTCTTTCTGTGTGGAGTTTGCATGTTCTCCTCTGTGAGTGAGAGTGTAAATGGTTGTTTGTCTACATGTGGCCCTGCGATAGACTGGCGACCTGTCCAGTGTGTACCCTGCCTCTCTCCTGTATGACAGCTGGGATAAGCTCCAGCACACCTGTGACCCCTGCAGGGACTAAGCAGTATCGAAAATTGATGGATGTTACTGAACACAGATATCTCAGCAGCAGTGAGGTGCTGGAAACAGATAAAGCAAATTCTTTCAGTTTTATAATCTCACTCAAACATCACAATTTTAAATACAGGTGCTTTACTGTTTTGCTTTCCACCAATTATTTAGTCTCTTCAGTCGCTCAAAACAACAGCTGTTTCCCTACTTTTGACCAGTTAATTTAGTTTACAGAGTTTAATCCTTTGCCACTCAGAACATCTGATTTCTCCCGCAGTGATTTCTTCACACTGTTAGCACTCACGTGGATGATCAATCCATTTGAGCCCTTTTCCGTTTTATAGTTTTTAACCACACCCTCCTCCTCTCACTCTTCACCCACTTCTCTCAGCTGTATCCTGACAGAAAAATCTACCATTTACAAAAGTGATAGATTTAATTACAAAATTGTCACTATGGAAACCAAAATTTTCAAAAAGAAAATACTGAATGATGATGAATGTTCCCAGATGACTACTGATTGGATTAATGGTTTCAGGACACGAAGACTGAATTCCATATGGCATTGTTGGAGAAGGTATGAAAGTAGATATTTTAAATTTACAGAATAACCTAATAATAAGAATCAATTATTAATACATGTATCTATTACCTGATTTATTTCATTTCCCATCACAAATCCAGGATTCAAAACACAAGTTAACTTTCTCATCCACTAGAGGAGAAGAGAAGAAGAAGCTTTAGAGGAAGTGGAGCACAATATTAGACTCCTGTTAGAAACCTATTTTTGACAAAAAAAAAAAAACAACAAAAATCCAACCCAACAGCTGATGTGTAATAAAATGACAATATTTTTGCATAGGAACTGTGCAGGTTTATTAAATTCCATCATAATTTTTGTTACCATCTTCATACAGAAAATATATTTATGCTTTCATTAAACATTTCAATGACCAGTCTAACAGAAACATCATGCAGACACAATATACTGTATTACAATACATGTGAGTAGTGTGATCCATAAGAACACAGACAACAAGATGAGATTTGATAAAATATTTAAGATTATTGCTTAATTTCAAACATCATCCCTTATTGTCTAGTTGTTCCTCACTGTAGAGTAACTATTAGTATGGAGAGTGTGATACTTTGTTTTATTTAATTATTTAATATGTCTGCACATTCAGTTTTTCCTCTCCCTCTCTCTCTCTCTCTCTCATGTGTGTAATACATACGATAGAGAATAAAATGAATTTTTTTTGAGTGAAGAAATCATAGGATGTTGAAACTTCAGTTGCTCTTCTTATCATAGTTGTCTTAGTGCAGCTTCAAATAACAAACACAATTTTAAAACACCAGAACCAGCTTTTACTGTCTTCCTATACACTTATAATAAAAAAAACCCTACGTGACCTTTCACGTATGTGAGGTCTATTTAAAATAAGACTTCATCCATTCTGCCCAATCCGTTCACGACATAACTGAAGGGATGGTTTTTAGGCTACATGTGCTTCAGTCGCCATTCTGTTCATCCAGAAGCACTACCCACTCTGGTTGGGGGTCTGAAGAAGTGTAGTGACGCTTCAAGCAGGTGGAGCTTTTTGTGCTCGTCGAGCGTTAGATCACATTATCAAACATGTGCATGGACTGCATGATGTTCTCATCCTGGTTGATGAAAAAAAAAAAGTGATCACGTTTAAATTATTTCAGTAGTTTTGCATGGAAATGGGATTTGTTGTAGCAATTAATGTGCATTAGAAATATTGTTGATATAATTCAATTACCTTTTGGCATGTCTCCAAGAACTCATCCATGGTGACCACTCCATCATTGTTCTTGTCCATTTTCTGAAAGAATTCATTCATTTTTTAATGGTTTCCTAAAAACTCTAAGAGATAAAAACGTGAAGTCCCTCTCAAGCATTGCTTCACTGTGCTACTAGTGCTCTGAGTAGCACTAACAGTGTTAAGGTCTTCACTTTCAGCATATGCAGACTACATCCTCAGTCTTCTCCTCTCGTAAAATACCTGCTGTCTGCACATAATATTGAAACCTGTTCAAATATGTTGAAATATATATAACAATGAAGTTACATGTTAGAACAGGAAATCAAATCAAGTCTCTTTTGATCATTTGTTGCTTTGCACAAATACTTTGGTTCACTTGGAGTTTAATGTTGTAAACATGTGTAATATAGTTTATTGTTTGGTATTTGTAGTTTTACCTGGAAGAAGCTGTCAACATGATCCTTGGGAGCACTGTCCTTCATGCAGGGGTAGGTATACTTCCCCATCATGTCATAGATTGAATGCATGATGTCTGTCATTTCCTGGACAACAAGAAGAGATTCAAAGAAATGAGAAGAACATGAGCTACTAACAAACACAAACTGTGGAAGGACGGAGTACCTCTCTGGTGATGCAGCCGTCTTTGTTGAGATCGTATAGATTAAAGGCCCAGTTGAGTTTATCAGTGATGGAGCCTCTCAAGATGATGGACAGACTTATAACAAAGTCCTACAGCAGGGGAAAGAAAACCGAGGCATGACTGACATTGGGAAAGTGATACTAACATCAGTGAGAATGAGACAGATGAACAGACCAGTAAAAGATGAATATACTGCTGCATAGTCAGTGGCTTTACTTGTACGTGTACAGTGTGTGACACAGATACAAGACAAATGCTTACACACACATCATTTCTGTGGTGCAGTGAAGCCTAAGTGTTAGATACAAAGCACAGGTTTGTAGTTGAATAAAACCTCAGCAGTAGTCTTGAAGACTGTACTGTAGGTTAAATTAAACATAAACTCTTAAAGAGCTGGCTGGTCACCTCAAAGCTGACTGATCCATTGTTGTGGGTGTCAAAAGCTTCAAACAGGAAATGTGCATACATACTTGAATCTGGAACAAAGAAAAATGAAATATCTTAATGTTTCTGTTTAGACTGTAGACTGTAGTCTATAGAGCAAGTTTTAATGGTTGAAAAACTGGCATCTAGATAAAAACAGAGATGGTCAATCATATGTTGTGCATTTTTATGGGCTTCATTGTTTTATGGATCTCGTTTTATCATCTTCTCTCTCAATTATAAATTCCTCTTGTGAACAGTTTTAACAGTGGGTTTACAATGCAGCAGATTTATCTTAAGACAGAGACCATGAGCCAAAACAAGGACATCATGTAGGATTTGACAAGAATAAAAACTTGCACATCCTCAAATCATGGGCACGACACATAACCAACTATCTGTGGATTAGACACTGATAATTTACTGAGCTGATTTGATTTGAAACAATGGTCTCAATGAGAGTGAGTGAGTGAGGCTGACCTCCCTGAGGGAAGAACTGGGAGTAGATGTTTTTAAACGTCTCTTCGTTCACCACTCCACTGGGGCACTCCTGTGGAAATAATAAGATTTAGACAAAAAACATATTTAAGAGACACAGTTTGTAATGCATGATAAATATATCCACATTCACAGATACAGGTACATGCAGGGGGGATGTGCTCCTCCAAACATGAAATAATCCGTTGGGGTCTTATCAGTTGTTACTAAAAGTGATGCCTTACTTCAACACTAGACAACTATAAATTGAACACTGTAAAGTATAACTGAGTAATTAATATGTTTTTTAGCACAACATGCACCAAATATAACAGTACATGGTACAGTATATGTATGTATTATTAATAATTATAATACTGTAAGTTGTTCAAATGATCTCCATATTGGTAGATGCCACGGTTCAAATCTGCCTTTGCCTTTGCCCCCGTCAAACTCTCTGCACGTCTCAGATATTGCATATTCATGTGCATGTCTATCCAGAAGTTTGACTGACGTTTTTGAATCCTCGATAGAGGACTTGGAGCTCTTTCTTGCTGAATTTGGTCTGCTGTACAAGACGGTCGAGTCCCTCTGGTCTATAACACACTGTTGACAATTCACCATCATCTGCTATACTTCCTGCATGAAGAGAGAAATGAAGAAGTCACTCACTGAGATAAACCAGAGTGTTAAGTGCTGTGTCCAGAGCTAAAGTTCAATGAGGAGAAACTAAAGGAAGGAAAAGAAGAAGAAGCTAAAAGCACTAATATTCGTGTTTTATTAGTGACTACATTTACATGTGAGTGGTCAGAGTGTGTGTCCTGACACTTGCTTTGATTAATTGAAGAGCTGGAGCCAGAGCGACAGCAGGGGAGCAGTTTGAGGAACCGCTGCTTTAAGGTCTTTTTATTTGGTTTAGACAGTGGATTACCTGGAAACAACCAATCACAGCAAAGATTACAGACAGACAGAGTGTCCCACATAGTGAAAACTGTGATAACGTGATAAAACATGAGCCAAAATAGACTCAAATACTTAATATGTCCGTGCAACTTGGAATACAAATTAGTTTGCTGACCAGGCTTTGAGCCAGTGGGACTCATCAGGTCAAATCAGCATGTGGGGACTGATTTTGAACTCTGAGAGAAATCATGTTTTTTATTTAACCAGTCAAACCTAGTCATGTATAAATTGATGTTAAATGTTGCCTGACATTTTTGATTTGTTTTGGGAGATGCTTTGGAGTGTTTGGCTGTGCAGGAAGTAGAAGTAAAGTAAAAAAAGTACAGGAGAGTTGAGAAAGATGGACACACACACACACACACACAGCCATGTCTTACTACACTCGTGACAACAATCGCTGACACAATGCATTCACTTACCGTAACCAAAACCTAATTCTATTCCTAACCCTAAACCCTAAATCACTCTCTGAACATGTGAGGACCAGTTAAATGTCCTCTCAAGACTAAAATGCTCTCACCAAAATAATATTTACACTAAATGTGTCCACACAAGGAAAAAAAGACACGCACACACACGCTGAAGTTTGGTTGTAGGAGTGGTGGAGGAAATGTCTGAATGAAAATAAAAGGTCAAGTGATAAAGTTGTGTTGTGGTCTGTAAGTTCCAGTGGACCATGATGATGGGTGTCTGGTTTCCTTATTGTTCCTGCAAGAGGTCAACACAGCGTGTGTGTGTGTGTGTGTGTGTGTGTGTGTGTGTGTGTGTGTGTGTGTGTGTGTGTGTGTGTGTGTGGACCTGGGTAATACTGACTGAGTGACTAACTGGCTGAATGGCTGAAAATAAGTCATATTCAATAGCAGCACAATGATCATGTTCTTACCAAAATAGCCTGTTAATCACAATATTCACACTCACTAAAACCATGCATTACACACTACTCCCCCTCTCTGTGATCTACATCGAGCAAAATGCGATGACATATTTTTTTAGTAAAAGCTTAGTTTAGAGTAAAATGAACAAAAGTGACAACACTTATTTGAAGCACATTCTCTCGTTAATTCCCTCTAGCTTGAGAGTACCTGATGACACAGCGTCATCAGTCAGCTTCTGTGTAGCAGTGATTTGGTTTGGTTTTTCTCATCTTCATTAAACTGTTGTGTGTTGTGTTCTACCACAACAGGAGAATGTTTTCCCTTCCTCATCCCAGTTCCTCCCTTCCAGTGAGCACACCAGAGGTGTCACACACCTGCTACAGTGAACTAATTCATCTTCTCTCGCTTATCCACAACAGCTACTGCTTCACAAAGGTTATAGCGTTATCAGCACAAGCACTTCGAGGCCTCATTTTCTAAATGGTTATTCCTAAAGCAGACATCCAAAGGGTTGAGAAAGACATCAGATTTGCAAATGTGAGTAGATGAAAAGCTCACAAGGTTTATCATTTATCATTTAGTCCATGAAGTGTGTGTGTCCTTCTTGCCACCAGAGGGCATTGTTGAACTACAGTAAATACTGTAGCTGTAGGATGTAACACATACAACCAGGAAGCAACAGTGAGCCTTCAGAAGACCCTGCTTCACGTTGTAACTATATTTGTTGGTACATCTCCAACTCTTCTGCTATCCAGAGAGAAAACCTGTGAACCTGTCTCCATATTCTGACAACACAGTCCATCCTAGATCAAGATTTTATTATGCTCTTACTTCTTGGAGACACAGGTGTGATTCTAATTTCAGCCTCATTTTAGTTTCTATTTTGTCTAATATTCTTTAAACTAATAAACTTAATTTCTCTTAACATGTTTCTCTCACCAAGAGAAAAATGTGGGACATGAGTCATCTGTGAGAAGAAAGGTACCAGATTCATGTGGAATAAAGTGTGAATCTATATACACAGTATATGACTGAACAATTTATTAGGTACAGCTAATAAAATATCATCCTTGCAACAAATCCATGGATTCTGGGGATTATATTGTTAAGCCTTGCGTTTAAAAAAGGAGGCATTGCCCTTGTATCTCGTTTATACCTCAAGACTCAAGAATGACTTTGTCTCACCTATTTCAACATTATCATATCAGACAAAACAGAAACTAAAATAAGGCTGAAATAAAAATCTCTATTAGATTTACAGTCTCCGTGTTCATTCCCAGCCAAGAGCAACCTGCACTGAAATTCTTCACAGTTACTGCACAAGAAGCCAACTTCCATGCATATGTAAACACACATGCGACAACGGTGTTAGCAGCTACATCATCACAACATGGGAGTTTTGAAAAGAGCCAAATAAATCAATAAACAACAAAATGTTTGATGAAATTCATTTCAATATTTTTTTCAAACGTTATTTTTCACTCCCTGAATTAATGGAAACTGATCATCATTATAAACTACAGTATTTACATGTTTTAACAGTATGAGTTAGTATGGGTGGAAACATACAGTGAAACACCTGAGAAATGAGCAGTGGTCTTGTACAGATCAGCTGTACTGTAGCAACTCAGGGATTAAATGTACAGCTGCAAATAAACAGGCATAACTACTTTATGTTAGACCACTGAAATGCAAATCTGCCACTAGTGGGCATATAATAATAATCATTTATCATATTTATATTATATCTTTCTATTGTAAAAACCCAGTTGTGAACGCTGTATTCGTTTTATTAGTATTATTTATTAGTAGATTCCTCCAATGTTACTCTTAATCTTGCTCTGGTGAAACTCATTCAGTTAGATACTGTTTTCTCAAAGTGGTAACTATATGTCCATGTACATCTGCTATGTATTGTAGTTACCTGTGAGCATGCTTATCATGGGCTACAGTAACAGTAGATACTGAGGATACGTCAATCAAACTATCAAATACAGCAGCTGCACGGCCATGGAAAAACAAACACAGGTTCACACAGGCACATACACAGGTATCACACATCATCAGCTTATTGATGCAGGAGATACATTTTCTTTTTGAAGGACATGAAAGTTTAAAAAATGAAGTGGAAAACTATTTTGCCGGGAAGCAGAACAACAACAAGAACAACCATGCTGTTTCTGTCTGGCTGAAAGTTTTAGAGCAGGCTACTGATCAAAGATAGTTCCCTGAAATGAGCAGCTGTTCGATGTGACTTGTTCAGGGAGAAATCTGACATCTAATATAATTAGTCATTTTGTTCTAACTGGTCATGATGTTAAAATGTAATGCAACATTATACTCTGTGTAGGCTCTGGCTGACTCATACCAATAAGGGGGTTTGATGGAGACGCTGATGACTAACACTGACTCAACAATTATTTAAGGGGCTGCTGACATTTCAGATTATTTGATTGTGGGAATTAATGTGAACAACTGCAGGCAGATCAATACTTTTCTTCTGCTGTCATTAACACACTTACAGAATTTACAGACGGAATCATTGCGTCTTTTGGTGCAACTTTATATGTAGTGATAGTGTATACGTTTTTGGTGTAACTACTTGTTGAAGTATATCAGCAGATTTTGAGCATACAGTGATGTATTCAGAACATTCTGAGCTGTGAGAGAGAAATGAGAATATCTGTACTTCAAACTTAAAACTGAAGCCTAATCAATGGATTTTCGATCAAGTGGATCACAGAAACAAAAAGAAACTGCTGAAATGTCAGAAAATATCGACTTGGGAGATAAATATAATCACAGGGAAGGATTGAAGCCTCGCATAAAAGCCTCCTACCTGCATGTTTTCTTTAAAAAAATACTATTATTACAACAGAACAATATAAATCAGCACCAGTTTCCTCTATAGTACAAAAAAAGGTAAAACATTCTTCTGAAGTTAACTTCTCTGCTGAGTTTGAGATAAAACTTTAGCAAAGAATGAGGAAAATGTAAACTTTAATAGCTTATTACTGATCTGCTAGGTAATTAATAATTCATTCATCATGTAGAAGTGCTTCTACAGACATCTATACTGGTGATATTCATATTCATCTCTACTTTGGGAGGTCATGGCAGAGGTCAACCAGCACTAAATTAATGTTTGTAAGATAATGTTGCCTCTGCAACAGCTTTACCATAATCCCCCAGAAGGACATGGTTCAGATTATTGATGTTCACATAAACCATGGACGCACGCACTCTTTCTGCTGAGCTCATGAGCTCCCCAGTGATTGTTATAAACGTCTATTCATTTTTCTCCTGTGTCAACACACTGAGGTCTGCTGATCAGTGACGGAGAAGCAGCTTTGATTTTTTTTGTTACACAATGTTGACTTCAATACAGCAAAATGTGTGTACGTGTCCAGACTAAAGCCATCTTCATTTGACACCTTAAACATGACATAACTATTTGTTTTGAATAAACCATTATAATGCAATTACATTATATAAACTGACATTTTGATTTTAATGTTGGAAAACAAACAAAAACCAGTGTAAGTGTTACTGTTAGCTTTAGGTCGCTCACACAATCATACAGAAAAACATACTTGTGTGGTCGTAATGTCCACAGAGTTTACACACATGGACACTATCACAACACAATAGACAGTGATAAATTTTAAAACAAGATATTCAGCGCTGAATTAGGATCAAAACGGTTTAAAGACTGGAATTAAAAAAAACACCATGAACCATGGAGTTTAGAGAAGGTCAATTATTTCTGCTTGATGGGTACATTTTGTATTTTCTATAATTGTATAATGACTACCACCTGAACAATGGGTTGGTTTTGAGTTTGATGAATTATCTTTATACCCTGGTTAAAGATATCTTTAACAGGACCGGGCTAGCTGTTTTCCTCTGTTTCAACTCTTTATGCTAAGCTGAGCTAAGTGGCTGCTCACAGTCTTTACAGTTGTTCCAGTGATATCCATCTTCTCACATAAAATAAACAAATTTCTCAAATTGTCAAATTATTCCTTAAAAATATAAAAACACGATATGATGGTTTAACAGAAGCAAAGCTCGGTCTGTCAGGGTGATTGTAACATGTTGATTCTAGTGTAGAAAGTGATGACCTGACAAAGATCCAGCATCTATAATGCATAGTTCAAAGGTCTTCAGCAGCTTTACAGCAGTTTTTAGATGCAGCTATCTCATGTTGTTGGTTATTTCATCTCATTCAACGCAACTGTTGTTTATCTGACAGATACAATAGAGTATAACAGTACAGGCTGTTACCCGACCTAGTTTTGTGCTTCAGGGTGATGATACCACTGTGCTTCACTCTTTATTCTAGAGGTTTGTTTGTGTCTGTTGAACGCCCCCTAAAGTCTCTGTGTCCATGCACCTGTTCAGCGTTTGGTCAACCTGCTGCTGAATATCAATATCAATGTGACTCCTGTACCGGCACCACTGAATAAACCTTCATCTGTATACCATCCATACAAACTGTATTTAAGAAATGTCCTGCAGCTCTGTGCCTGTCTTTGAGTAACATGAAAGCAGTTATTTTTATATGTTTATTTAGTTATTTTTAAAGAAAACTATTTCGAGGAGTTGTCACAAAAACGACAGGCCAGACTCACAAAGCACCGAGTGTGCACTGATCTGAGGCTCGTCTTAGCAGGCACTCAGGAGGAACATAAAACGCTGACAAAGAGAGGAGCCTCGCTGATCTGATTAGACTGTAAACACACACTGACAGGTATAATTTTAGATGACATGAGATAGATGAGGCTCACTTTTCCTCTATTTGGACTTTGGGTTCTCTTCCTGCTCTTCTTCAGACATAATCAGTGAGTTTTATTCAAACTATGTCCAAGATGATAAAAGCAGAAGTGATCACTGCCTTTTTGTAATAATCAAAATTTTCTTAACACACATTAACTTTAGAGTAGTTTCCTTCTTGTGACTGTATTTGATCAGTCACTAATTAATAAAACATGTTGTTATGAGTTATATTAAATGTCACTATGTCATTTAGAGATGTAATAAATAATTATCTTCTTAATAATTCAATAATAATTTAGTTTATAACATCAGAAAATAATGAAAAAAGATTCTGTCCAGTGCCCAGGATGGTGTCTACAGAGTGTGAGCTGATTTATGTTCTGCAGAGACAGTGTTTTTCAGCCTAAACCTACAGTGTGGTGTTATTTAACCATGATTTACCTCCCTTTTCATTCACATTGTCACATTTAGATTGATACAGCTTCACAGATTCATCTTTCATTTCATTCATTTTTATATCCTGGAAGCTCTTTTTCTTCCACGTCCACACTTCCAGGCACAGAGCACTGAGAACCTGATGATACTGAGATGTCAAAGCTTTTAGGTCTTATATAAAACAGTGATGTGAAGCTCATCTCAACATAAAACTGTAATTTCAGACTAGAAATCAAATAAAAATTTTAGTGAAGTACGTTTCAAAGTGAAACATTATTCTTATGTCACAGATATTCTTGGAAAAATAATGCAAAGTCTGATCAGCGCACAATGGCTTTAAGCCAGGTCAGCAAACAGCAGTAAACCAAACAACTGTCATGACATGATGAAAAGCTTCCACCTACCTGTGAGCGGGTCGTAAGATCTGTCCAGCTCTCTGGAGTCAGACAAACTCTGGTCCTGACTCCTGGATTTCATGTTAGATTTTTCTGTTCTCTGCTCTTACCAGAACCTGCTGTAAGCCTCGGATCCACAGTCCATTTACGACTTCTGCGCCTTCATTCCTGTTTGCGTGTCACTTCTGTGCAGGCATCAGTGTGTGCTGGCTGAAAACACACGACCGGTGAGGAAAACTCCGTGCGAGGCGCGTCTCTCCGCCTTTCCTCTACACTGTACCGCTCATCATCAGAGCGCGCTCACATCCACTGATGACTCTTTGCTCTCTACAGGTCACTTTAAGGAGCTTCGGTAGGTTTGAGACTCAGAAGTAATGATTGCACACAGTAGATGCTGGTTTTACTGTGGTGATTGTAAAAACATCCACACTGACAGCTGGAGCATCTGCATCTGTCCAAGCTGAGAGCAGAACAAAGCTGGGAGGAGTGATGGTCGAGGGAGGGAGTGCTACATGTAGACAGACAGAGTGCGTGTATCTGCTGATCTGCGCGTCACTGATGGATGGTCTCACCTTGGTTAGGGACTGGAACAGCTTTGAGGTAGGGAGAAGTAATACCTGCGGATCAATACACTGTCCTTGAGCAGAGCAAACCTAGACTCACTCATATTTCAGGAAAAAATCAAGCAGCACAGCAGGGTCGTGAACGTTATATTAATAAATGCACACAAAAGCTGGACGGAGAGAATAGAGGTTTATGAGATTTCAGCTGTAGCTTTTTGTTTGTTTTATCTGTGACTTAATTCTACTTCAGCTTTATGTGAAATGTATATATACACTACTCAAAAAAATAAAGGGAACACTTAAACAAAACATCCTAGATCTCAAAAAAAGAAATCTTCCAGTTAAAAATCTTTATTCATTACATAGTGGAATGCGATGAGAACAAAATAACATAAGAATGATCAATAGAAATCAAAATCATTATCCCATGGAGGACTGGATTCAGAATCATACTCAAAATAAAAGTGGAAAAGTCAGATCACAGGCTGATTTAACTAGTTTGGAAATTTCTCAAAACTATTCAAAATGGGGCTCAGCAGTGTGTGTGTCCTCTATGTGCCTGTATTCACTCCCTACAATGTCTGGGCATGCTCCTGATGAGATGACAGATGTTCTCCTGAGTGATCTCCTCCCAGACCTGGATCAGGGCATCAGTCAACTCCTGGACAGTCTGTGGTGTGACGTGGATGGAACGAGACATGATGTCCCAGAGGTGCTCGATTGGATTCAGGTCTGGGGAACAGGCAGGTCAGTCCATAGGATCAATGCCTTCATCATGCAGGAACTGCTGACAGACTCCAGCCACATGAGGTCTGGCATTGTCATACATCAGAAGAAACCCAGGGGGCATTGCACCAGCATATGGTCTTACACTGGGTCTGAGGATCTCATCCCGGTACCTAATGGCAGTCAGGGCACCTCTGGCTAACACATAGAGGTGTGTGCAGGTCTCTAAGGAAATGCCTCCACAGACCATCACTGCCAAACCGGTCATACTGGAGGATGTTGCAGGCAGCAGAACATTTTCCACGACGTCTCCAGACTGTGTCATGTCTGTCACATGTGCTCAGTGTGAACCTGCTCTTATCTGTGAAGAGCACAGGGCGCCAGTGGAGAATCTGCCAATCCTGGTGTTGTCTGGCAAATGCCAATCGGCCTGCATGGTGTTGGGCTGTGAGCACTGGCCCCACTTGTGGACGTCGGGCCCTCATACCACTCTCATTGAGTCTGTTTCTCAGTTTGAGCAGAAACATGCACATTAGTGTTCTGCTGGAGGTCATTTAGGGCTCTTGCAGTGCTCCTCCTGTTCCTCTTTGCTCAAAGGAACAGATAACAGTCCTGCTGCTGGGTTGTTGTCCTCCTACGGCCCCCTCCATGTCTCCTGGTGTACAGGCCTGTCTCCTGGTATCTCCTT
>OMLM01017420.1:0-15081 GCA_900302695.1 Helostoma temminkii | reverse complement strand
CCCACATGCACTATGATAAATTATGCATCTTCTTTCACCTACATTGAGTGGAAAATTTGATGTCACCTAGGACGCCAGCCTCAAGTGGTGGCCAGGGTAGGTCTGAATAAAATACTGTTTATGGTTATGATGGCCACTGCTGCATCATAGCTGAGAGGTCTCCGGTTTGAATCTTATCTGGCCAGCCAGGACTTTTTTGTTTTCCTGTGTTATGAGTTTGTATGTTCTCTCTGTGTGTGAGGGTTTTCTCTGGGCACTTTGGTTTGCTTCCACAGTGATAATAGATAGGTTTAGTCTTTCATTTGAAATTTTATAGTGCGTGGCTATTAACATGTTTCATTATATCTTATATTACAGAAGAGTCAAGCCTGACAAGATGCTTCATTGTAATATTAATGAAACTGGACAGGATTGAGCAGCGTCTTGATTTTATCAGTTCTGCAGTAAGTCGAGACCTAACATCTTGCAATGCTGAGATTGTTGAGGAATTTGGTGAACCACTAAATGATCCAGGACAACTGGAAGAAGCGGCTTCAAAGCTGAGGGACCAGGCCTACAAAAATAAAATGGTATGAAAGTGATTAGAAATCAGATTTACCCCCAGGTTTTCAAATAAACAGAAGTTACTTTATTTGTTTTTTGCTTTTTTTGTTTGGTTGCTTTTTCAATGCATTGGAGATCTAATTGAGTCTGTTTAAATATGTTATATTTAATGTTCGTCCTCCTCCTATGGTTGAAGTGTCCCTGGGCAAGAACACCTAAACCCCCAATCTGCCCAGTCATTAAGTGTTGTGTAAGCCAGCACACATCTGAGCACCAGTTATAGGAGACATTTTGAATGCCTAAAAGGCCGCAAGGGAAAGAAGAAGTTTGAAGACCTACTGATTTATGGAGTCATAAAAGGTAAATATACAAGTTACAATACAATTTTGTTTGTTAAAAAATTAAAGTTTATTAGGACTAATATATTACATGCAACAAAGGTAAAACACAGTCATGAAAACATTTATGTTTCCAAAGTATAGGGGCTCAAAAGTATTGGAACAGGCAATACATAAAGTAAAATTAAATAATATATTTTATGGGAAATCCTTGTCAACTGATGACTCTGCAGTCATGGACCCACAGATGGGGGCAGATGCACTGTGTCCTCCCTGTCAATATTGTCCTTTACAGCAACCTTCAGCCTTTGTTTGTAGTTAGATTTCTGCCTTTCATCTGGTTTACAGCAAGTTATAGCAGGTCAATGTCCAGTGTCCCTCCTGGTGCAGGACAATGCTTTCATCCCATGCCACCAAGTACCTATGCAGACTGTTCAGGAGCTCACCTTCCTGATATGGGTCTGAGAGGATGTTCCCCAGAACACCATCCACTGACTCCTCAGCATTTGTAGACATTGTTGGGAATGCTCGCAGATACACAAAATACATAAACACTTCTGATGAGCCTGTAATTTTAACTTTTCACTTTGACTTTCAGTATGATTTTGAATACAGTCCTCCATTGGTAGATTGTTTTGGTATCTATTGACCATTATGAATAAATACAGTGCACAATAACAATAATAGATTTTAACCTTGAATCATTTGCTTATCAACTTCCAATGTGTGATTCAATATTCCTCAAGCTTTTTTGAGCAGTTTAGAAACTTTAGAAACTTTTACTCATCCCTCCTGTTAGAATTCTCAATTTGCTGTCTGTTTTCGTAACTAGACTGTGACGTTAGGAGAACATTCTTGTAACGAAACATTCCTAGCTGGGATGACGTATGATCAGCAACAATGCAGAAAGCTAATCTAATGTTTGGTGTCGTACTGTAAACTAATACATGTAAAGGACACGTACACAATATTTCCATCTGAAATAGAAAGGTAAACAGTGATATCAAATGGAAATAAATAAAGTATAAGTACCTTAAATGTGTACTATACAGTATATTATATGTGGCCTACTTTCCCACACGTTTTTATGTTGACTGTTGTTTCCATAGCAACCGACAGATGTCGCTAAAAGACACGTGATGTAGACTGAAGATCACTTAAACCTGAAAGTGAAAGCAAACAAACAGGCCGAACAGTGATCAGAGGAGCAACAAAGTGCTGCAGCTGCTCACCAGAGCCGTGAAGATGGAGGTATGGATGAAGCTTCGTGTGTTTTCATTTCAGACTGTTTCACCGAGGAAAGGAAAGTGACGTGTGACAGCAGGACCAGAGCGGTTTTTACGGCTTTAGTTTATATCTGACTCCTTATCACCTCTGTGGGGTTTTTTTAGAAAAACACGCGGCAAAACGGTGTGATGCGACCTCTCTCTCTGCTTAGTCACAAAGGGAAACTGTAACATGTTTAATATCCAGCGATAAATCTTCTGGAAAACTAAAAAATAACTGACTTCCGCTTTATGCTTTAACCTTCAAAATAAAAGCGCGCCAATTCCTTTGAATTGTCCCGCCTGACTTTTAACTACTAGGATTTGAAGAATAAGTTTGCATTGTGCATCATGACTACAGCTCCTACTGTAAACAAAGTGTCTTTAAGCATCTTAGTCAATATGCAGCAACATATGTATGCTACACGTACACATGTAGATAGTCACTAACTTCAGCTGTCATGTCTTCTTGCAGTTCATCACAGACCTCATTGCCAGCATTGATGAAGATAATTTTATAAACCATAATAACCTAAGGAAGATTCTTCAGCCTTATGGGCCTGAGAAAAAGGGTTCCTGCTACATAGTGCGTGGAGACTATAAGCAAATGGAGGAAATCTCAAACAAACTGCAACAAATTAATCTCAAATCTGTGGATGTGTCTGTGGCTGTTATGACCTACATTGACCAAAAATGTACAAAAGAACTATCCAGAATTAAGGGAAACAGTTTTGACATTGAAACAAAGTCTGATCATAATAAACCCAGCGGCACAGTGCAGGTGACTTTAAGGCCAAGCCACCACTCCATATCCCCTGATCGCGCAGATATGGTGAGACAGCGATTCATCACATTCTACCAGAGAACTGCCTCCGATCTGCAGGTCACATCTGTCCCTGTGAGTCTGCGTGACCACGACGACCTGCAGAAGAGATTTCCACACCTGCTTTTTAAAGCCAAAAAACACGACAGTGGATCTGAAGTAACGGGGCCTTTCATGCACATTGCTAAACTGAAGGAGTTCCTTCACCAAAATACACCAAGTGCAAGCAAGAGTCCTCTGAACAAAGGTCCAGGAGGCAGTCCAGGCAACAGAACCTCAGGTCATTCTATACAGAGCAGAGATTGTGGAGATGAACTGTGTCCAATCTGTATGGATCAAATAGCAACAGGAAATAAAACGACCCTGCGGTGCAAGCACTCATTCTGCAAAGACTGTCTGAAAACTGCTTTTGACTACAAACCTGTTTGCCCGACGTGTGGGGAGTTATACGGTACTTTGACAGGGACACAGCCTGCAGGAGGCACAATGAATGTCAACACAAGCAGTACATCTCTGCCTGGATATGAGAAATATGGAACTATAGTCATTGATTATTACATTCCAAGTGGTATCCAAATGGTAAGACTACACAACAGCTTGTATTTCAGTTTGGAAACTGTAGTAAGACAAAGGTTTTAGCTCAAAGGCCACTAACTAGTTCAGTCTTAACATTGTTTTTTAAATTTCATTGATTCAGGTAAGTAATCAAAGGTTTATGTTTACTTATTTGTACATTTGTTATTTGTACATTTGTTCAAAATGAAAGTTACAAAGTGCTTTACAATAAAAACACTGGAGTTTATAACACAGCTACTGAGAAAATAAACTAACAGATAAATTATATACAAATATTTGAAAAGCATTAGAGCAGTCCAAGTTTTTCTTTGAAGGAGTTCTGTTTAAAACAGTTGAATCACGTAATTAAATAAGATATTTGATAGAAATATGCTCTGTATTGCTTTATAAATAAAATAGAATACAGTACTGGTAATTTATATCCATGGATAAAAGCTAATAATAATTTTGACCTTGTGTTGATTTCAGATTAAATCTTTAGTGTTTATCTTCAATAATATAACTCCAGTGAACTACTGATTATACTGCTCCACTTATATTAAGACATTATTATTGTTGTGCAGTATTAGCATCCAGTAAACATCTTACTTGCCTCCTTGCCCCCATCTTATTTTCTTTAGTAAGAAATGATTGACAGCAGATAATAAAAAGAACACCTTTAAGCAGAGAGATGTGTATGTCTGTCTGTCTGCAGGAGGAGCATCCTAACCCTGGTCAGCCATACGAAGGTGTGTCTCGTACAGCCTATCTACCAAACTCCACACAGGGCAAGAAGATCCTCAAACTGCTGCGACGGGCCTTTGATCAGAGACTCATCTTCACTGTTGGCCGGTCTACCACCAGTGGAAGGAACAATATGGTCACATGGAATGATATTCACCATAAAACCTCAACACATGGAGGACCCACACAGTAAGGAGTCTCTTCATTGATGTGTATTACAAGCCAGATAAATGATAATCACGAGGAATGTAATGTAATCAGATGTGGGTTCACAGGAGACACTCCACGGTGCTAATGTATACTGATAGTATCACCCTGTTTCTTTTTTCTATTTGGTAACAGTACAAAGATATCACCACTGGTGGTTCATCCCTCAGTCAACACTGTGCAAGAGAGCAGATATGATTTAACGGCTTCGTTTTTTATGTGAAATTGCAAAATGAATTTGGGGATTTCATCATCTAGGCTTCACAACATAAAATAATATCATTAAAAGATTTGGAAGAAATCTGTGTATGGACGACCAAAAACAACTGAATGGCTGTGATCATTAAAAACAGACATGATTCTGGTTCATCCACAAATAAAAGTTCAAACTATGCAAAGAAAAAAACATATATAAACAAGGTCCAGGAACGCTGCCGCCTTCTCTTGGCCTGAAATCACTTAACAAGAAATGAGGTGAAGTGAGCTGAAATGGATGCCAGATTCCCCAGGCCAGAAGTGAAAGGAGCCATCTGGCTTGTTATCAGCACAGATTTAAAAATCAAGGATCCATTACGGCATGAACTAAAGCACAGGGCATAGGTGAATGGCACATCTGTTATTACAGTTACATTGATGCTGAACCATGTAGGTTTTGGAGCAACATGTGCTGCCATCCAGACGTGTGTTTCGGGGAAGGTCCTGGGTCTTTCAGACAAACCACATCATGCACACATTCCGACTGCATGGCTCAGTAGTATGAGTCCAGCTGCTAAACCGGTCTATCCAGACCTGTCACCCACTGAAAAACATTAGCTGCAAATGCAGCAGGAGGCCTTGACGTGTGTGTGTATCAAGTAAAAATGAAGAATTTATTTAACATATTAGTCTTCTCAGTTCCTAAACACAGAGTATTCAGAGAAGTGTTAAAAGAAGACACACTGTAGTGGTGAACATGAAACGTTTTGCTGGCTTCAAATTGAAATTTTCTAAAAACCAATTACCTTTTTTTGTACTTTCAATCAAATGTGGGTTTCAAGTCATTGTGTTGTTTTATTTACATTTTACATTTCGTTCAGCTTCCCAGCTTTGGAAAAGTGGTTTTAAAGCTGTGAATTGTCATCAGTTGTAAAACTGTCGTACAAAGTGACTGAATTTCTGTCATTGTGTTTGCAGCTATGGATACCCAGATCCTGATTATCTGAATCGGGTTCGAGATGAACTGAAAGTCAAAGGAATTGAATGAGCCGATGTATTAAGTTACTGTGCACTGCGAAGAGGCTGCAAACTGACACCACCACACAGTGGTCAACCATTGTGTCGTGTTTTATGTTTTTTTTATTTTACATAATTTTTTATAATAATAAAAAACTTTTTCATTCATGACCTTAACTAAGGGTAAAGAGTGTGGTCAGACAGCGAGCACACTGATGTAACTGTAAATGGTCTGTTGTTACTAACAGACACTGTATACCAGTGCACACTGCACACCATGAGGTTTTACCTGAAAACCAGCTGAGCTTAACTTCTGCACTGCTTGGTCACTCACTTGGCAGTGGTGTTGGGCCGCCACTCAGGTTCTCTACTCTGGTCATCATCTCTGTGTTGATTTGGAATAAGTATGTGACCGAGAGTTATCATTTATGTTCTGTTGCCATCTTGATGAAACTCGTTTGCCATTTTCATGCGCTGCTCTTCTCTCTCTCTCTACACTCGAACAGGATGTTCCTGTCAGAAATTAGCAACGCTAACCTGTGACCTAAGAGATTTCTTTTTCATTATGTGAATTATTATGTGTGCGTTACCCTTCTTTTTGTGACTAATCAAATCAAAAAAGATAGAAAAGGGAATTTGTTATGAAAATGTTAGGATTTCACATGCTTTACCCACCTTATTCTTTTTAAATAAGGTGTCCAAAACATTACAACTGCCTCTTAATGTAACATTCTCCATTATGACTCAAGAACAAACATATAGTAAAATTATTCTGATAATTTCAACCTAAAAACTTATAGCCGTGCGTTATTCATTGTACAAGTGTACCTAAAAGTAAAAGTGGCCCAGTCAGTGTATACATTCCTGTATATAAATACTGTTATATAAATACTGTATCTGTACTGTATGTATAGCTACACATGTACAGTATTCAGCCCCTTGTAATAAGGATTTTAACACTAACATTACTTCAAAACACACGCATATATATATAATAAATAAAAGGTACAGAAAGTTGTCAGACTCCATTCTTTTTTTTTGTTGCAGCCTAATAATACAATGGAAATATTTTTCCTCATAGTCTGAGTCCTTCTCCTTCAGTCTATTCACTCTGTCATAAAGTCCAGATTAGTGGAGGCTATGGTGATGGTTGTCCTTCTGGAACTTTATCCCATCTCCACACAGGATCTCTGGAGCTCAGTCAGAGTGATCATCAGGTTCTTGGTCACTTCACTTACTGCATATTAGCCGGTGTTAACACAATAATAACTAATGACTGATTTGTTCAATTATTTTCCACAAATTATGTTTACACCCACTGAGATTAATGTCATAACAAAGTTAAATGAATAATTATTAAAAGTCCAGAGTGGTGGTAAACATCACAACAAACACCAGGGTGAAATTCTTCTCATTATAGGTCAGCCTTGTGAATTTGTATTCCAAGTGTGGTAAATACTGTAGGTCACTGCTGAAACCTCATAAAGCCAACAAATTAGGCATGAGCTAGACACAACACCTCACATGGAAGGAGTTGTGTTCAAGGTCCACAAGCTTCAAACAAAACTTTTTATCACTTGTATGATTAGGCACTTCCAAAGCTCTTGGTTTATTTTCTAGGATCAAACAAAGTACACAGACTAGAGGTCTCTTTATTTAGATAACATATAATCTCTCATTCAGTCCACAATGAGAGGTGATTTTCAGAGGCATCAGTCTCCTGCTCACCTTTTCTTTCCCCCCCAATCACTGACTAATCAGTCCCAGCCCTTTGCTACATACAATGTCAGAAGGAGGCTGTGTGGAAATAGAGCAATGTCTTTCACAAAATCCATGAGGCTGAGTAGCAAAAGTTGTTAAAACAGACAAACATGAAAAAAGAAACCATAAAGTAGAGGCAATATGAAATTAAGAGCAGGGTATGTCTGACAATGAAAAGGCTTTGTTGGATGTTTTACAGCACAACTTCCAACATTTTGAACCATGATGGTTTGGAATGCTGCAACTGCGACTAAACGTCTGTTGAATTTGTGCCTGACACAAATACGCAAGTATGTACATCAATTTCTGGAATGAGAGCCCGTCTTTCAATTCTTCTGCATACTCTGAGTGGTGAGACTTAGTGTAGTTTAGTAAATACAGAGGGTTTATTTTAAAAGCACTCTCATATTACTGCAAAGTACGACTGTGTGCACATTAAAGCATGAGCTCACGTTTAGGAATGCACTCATCTGTCCCCAAGCCTCATATGAGAAGACTGATATCTAGTTTGCACTCAATACAATGATATTTTATCTTAGTACAAAGACTGGAAGCAGGTGGGAACTGCTAGCCTAGCTCCATTAAAAGTGGGGGAACACTTTGATACTGTATCTGGATCTACATGTCTAATGCGTTAGTGACTAGTACATAACTCCTACCTCCTCATTAGAACTGTGGCATACAGTCCATCCAATTTTCTGCTCTTTCCATTTAAATTCAGACAATATATTAAATCAAATATATTTTTGTGCATCACACATTTGCTGACTGCATTTTTCATGCGTGAGGGAACAAAACGTAGCAGCTGGTGACTAATCCTAAATACTAAACACACTGAACATGTGCCTGTATTGTAGGAGCAAAGATTCACATTCACGTCCACATATTTCACTGTACGTCTTGAGTGAATGATGTGAAGGCGTTTCATTTTTCCTTACACAAACATTAAATGCACTGATCTTGAATTATGCTGTACAGATGACTCCCAATTATAATTCAATTCATAATAAGTGATAATTACATCTGTATAAATTTGGCTAACAGAGGTAGCAGGCACTGATAACCAAGTCTGGTGCTCAGGACAAAGGAATACACTAACTTTAAGTATATTTATTTGTCCTGCCATCATCATACCTTGTATTTCTATGATCTGAACAATTCTAAATGTGTTTTTAAGAAATTAGTGCCAAAATAACACAAACTCATATTTTAAAGAATCATGTTTACCATGTTTTGGCTGTGCATTTCAAAATGTTTGTTAAATATTCAATGAAGCTGAGATCTAAGTAAGCAATAAGGAAAGTCATACAAGTCAGCCCTCCATCGTGCCGGCTGCAATGTGAGTCTAAGCTGACATTCCACACGACTCTAGGCCAGGAAGGGTGAAATGTCAGGTGGCAGAGCTGGCTCAGAGAGTTGAACTCATTTCCTGGCAGCAGGAATACCCTCAGCTGGAATCCAGCAGGCAGCTGGGGACCCCTTCGGGTGCCATAGTCGAACATGTGGGTACACTGGAAACTCGCCTGGACTTGCAAATGGTTGTCTCTGTAAGATACTGGCGACATGTCCAGGATGTACCAGCGTGGACTGGAAAAGTCTGCCCCTGTATCCCTGCATAGCAAGATCAGGTTTATGTAATAAAGGATGGGATGGATTAGAAGGCTGCTGAGTAAAAACGTTGACAGCATACAGTACTGCAGAGCAGACTAAGACTTGACTCGATGTTGTCTCTCAGTACTTGATAAAGATCCTGTCACACTGAACGCATCATGTCCATACACTTCAATCACATTTGGTAGAACACATCCATTTAAAGACTCGTCAGGATGATCAGCTAAGCTGTCATTACTGTCAGCATCACTGTCCTGTACATGGATTTGTATGTGTACATCAACACTGGTTGATGTATTCTAAGGTGCGTAAGGATGGTACCTGCGGTCTGTGCTATCTGTACCATAGCTCTAAGAAACTGTTTCAAAGATTTACCCAACAGAAAAGACAGAATATAAATCAACACCTTGATTTTGGCCTCACCTATATCATCTGCAAACATTTTGTTTGTTACATTGCGTTATTTTTTAGCAAAAGTGAACACATAAATGAGACATGACAGAGAAACGGTGCCACAAAGGATCAACAAGTACAGTTATCCAGGAGGAAAAGGAAATGAGGGAGGGAGAGGAAGAGTAAGAAAGAGGGCAGTCCATTCCAAAAGTCCAGGCAGGGGAAAACTGTAATTCAGCCAAGTAACCATGTTGGGATCACTGCTCAGATTACTACCCAACAAACAATGCCACTTGAATGCCACAACGGCTTGCTGTCCTCTTTGCGGTAGCCTCATTTGGTGAAAGCAGCCACCACAGCCCATAACAGCTCGTTGGCGTTAGCCTTCATGCTCTCCCCCTCAGGCTCCAGTTCCAGCAGCTGCCGCACTCTCTTCATGGCCAGGTCATATTGGTCATCTAGAAGCGGGGCAAAGGCATTTTCCAGGACATCTGACGAATGGGCTAAGAAGATGAGTGCAAGCAGGCGCTTGTCCATTCGATGAGGGTCATTCACCCACTTGTCCAGTACAGCTTCCTGAACCTTCTTGATGAGGCGTTGTTTGATGTTGTTGTTGGTCAGAGGATGCGTGGTCATGTCAAAGAGCAGGAAGTTCTGCTTCTCTGTAGTGAGGACACCCTTTTCCACCAGGTTTTTGGCCAGCCGTTCACGCACATTTCTCAGTTGATAATGAAGCTTCAGGGGGTTCCACGTCTCTCCTGAAGATAATAAAAAGTCATCATCTACATTCACAACACAGTAATATGACAAAGACAATATAAAGAACAGTCACAGGCCTGAACATATTGCCCCCTACAGAGGCTACACACTGGTGGCACTTCATCAGACATCACACCATTAAGCAAGTGGCAAACAAACTCACTGACGCTGCTGAGAGTTTACTGATGTGTTAAAGACAACAGGTGAACAAAATGTAAAAACTGTTTGCTATTAACTATCTATGTTATAACTGCAAACAAACTGTCAGTTTTAAACCATGTGGTGTATACAATAGCTCAAACTAAGTTGAGTACAAACAGAATGAGGCAGCCTTTGACACCTCCCATTTATAGATCTCTTCACAGATGTACCACCATTTAGGGCTAAGGGGCTGATGAAGCAGCAGAACTCACCACTGAGGAGTTCGATCCAGCTCTGCACGGTCTCTGGTGGCTGGGTGTCTTTGATATGTTTTAGGGCTTCATCCAGGAGCACATCACCTGTTGGAGAATCTGACTTGCAAATCACCTGCAAATGTCATTCAGAATGGTGACAGCCAGTTAGAGAGTGTAGTAAAGAGAGGACAGCGGTGATACAGATGCAAAGTGACCTTTTCTTCTAACTCATCTAGATCACATCACTGCCTGACATTCACCGTCACACCAAACACTGCTGCTGACAGCTCATGTGTACAGTATAATGTGTGCTTTGCTGTTCAATTACTCAAAATATACTTTCATCAATTTGCCAAGTAACCAAGCCCAAAGATAACCACTAATATTAAATAGAGAAATGCAAACACTCTCAGTTGCAACCAGAATGTGGGGCATTTTTTACTTGAGAACAGTAAGAGACCTGTTGTTAATTAAGCTTATGTGGATGTTACAAAATTTAAAAAAAGTCACTTTCACTCCACAAAGGGCTTGTGATAACAAAGGAATGCTGAACAGTTACAAAATTTAGGTACATAGAGATTGTTCTAGTGTGTTTGTTGGAGTCTGTCCCGCCTTTGCACAAACACAGTAACTGTGTATATTAATGTGCATGCTGAGGCCACAATCTCTGTTGGGTGGGACATGAGTTTAAAAGCTGGACATCAATTAACTTCTCAACTATTTATGTCCTACCTTCCTGGACAGCAGACTTTTCCTCCTCATGCCACAGGCCTCCAGCTGAAGGCGTCCTCGCAGGGCCAATTCGATCAACATGCACCCTCGCAATCCCGACGAAATGCAGTCATTCCAAAATGAAGTGTAGCCCTAAATCATGGAGACATGGAATTACAAAAAGTTCCAGGGGATTTCCCAATGGTTGATCTGATTGCAATAATTCATGTTATAGCATCAGAGGTGTGGCACAAAATCTCTACTTACAAAAGCACAGCCCTATGTAACGATCTAAAATGTTCAGTCATTCAAAGTTGTACCATCTAACAATAGCAATGTATTGTTCTTGTAGGGTGTGTGTATAATCAACAATACACAGGTAAGACAATTACATAATCTGTGATTTACATTTAAGGTTGACTTCATGAACAAGGTTACAAAGGAACCTGTGACCACTAGAGCTTTGTCAGGTTTGGCCTGGGTTGTGTCTACTAAAAAATAGCTCCACGTGTACAAGTGAGAACCCATGTGAGACATTTGATAAAGACAGAAGAGCATCTGCACCTAAGTAAAATAGCCATACTATCAATTGCAGGAGAAAGAGGTGCATCAGTGTTGTTTGTAATCTTTAAATGTGTCACTCAAAATTTAACATGAGCTATAACGTTAATATATAGGCTAAAAGAAAGTTATTTTGTTGTCTTTGTTTTGGCAAGGGAGTTGACCAGCCACCTGTTGAAACTTCAAGATACACAAGTATAACCTGTAACTGATCACACCTTAGATCAAATGATTTAAGTATCTATAAATAACTGGCTCTGTTGACAAATGTCAAATCCTGATTACCTCCACTGAGATTCAGTGTTGTTAAAATAAAAGACAGGAAACCGCAAATGGGGTGCACATACTTGTCACCGTATCTCTTTGTCAGTACTTCAGTTTTTTCACTGGTAAGAGTAAATACAGCAGTAGTAACCTCAGCATCAGATTAGCTAAATAGAGCCACTGTGCGACATTATTTAGCATCTCCCCCACCTAAGCAACACGTCGTAACACGTATAGTTTTAGCTCATTAACCAATCGGGTTGAATTTCACTGACCACTGTTTCAGATCGTTTTCTTAAACAACCCCAATAATGACTAAATACCTCAGAAATGTGGCGAGATGAAACGACTGATGTGTAATTCATACATCACTATTTAGCACACGCCATTCGCTAAATGTTCGTTAAAATGTTTTCGCTAAAACCCTCCCCAAGGTTTAGCGACGCGGCCCATTATAGTTGTTAGCAATAGCTAGCAAACAAAGATGCTAGCGTGAACTAGCTGAAGCTGTGTCCGCTAAGAAAATATAGCTTTAGCCAACGTTAGCTTGTTTAATGTCCTTAAGGGCTGTCTTGAATTTACAACGTTACAGACTACAGTGTTATTTGTCATTACCTCTCGGTCCTTCAGTCCTAACAACAGCACTTCTTCCATCAAAGTGAGACGTGTTTCTTTGGCGTCTCCGGTATCGTCGTCGTCTTGCTCGTCTCCCCGTCGGGGCTCGTGTTCCTCCTCGCCGGACGGACGTTCTTTATCAGCGGCGTTGCGCGAGGCTTCAGTCCGCCTCTGCACGAGGCCTGAACTCCGCTGAGTCAAGGAAGTCATGTCTGCCGGCAAGTTAGCTAAACAACGATGAGAACAGCACGTCTCCGGCTCCCCTGCCCGAGATGTTTGATTCTATTAGCTGTTGTCAACCATACAACTGTTACATAGAGCGTTCTGCCAGCGGGCTACTGCGCTCTGAATCCCCTTATCACCTGGAGTACTGCTTCCCTTCTTGACTTCGTCCTTAGCAATGTAATGTCTATCTAATATGGCGCCGTGTGGGAACTGTTGTACCGAACTTCTCCAGCAGGTAGAGGCCGAGAGAACCTCAGTACCAAGTCACTTGAAGTTTGGCTGAATGCAACGTCAGCTACTTTCATGAAGAAATAACTATTGTGACACTATTATACGCTGTTTAATAAATACCTCCATAACATCACTAGATAGGCCTTCTTCAAGAAACTCCTTAAAATAAATACAGAATAGCACAAAGTCTATTTAAAATATTATTCCAAAGAGACATCCACACAGTTATTAAGCCAATTATGTTAGTAAACTGTATGTCAGGTGTTTTACAGTAACCCAGCCTGGTACTATTTAATGGAGGTTTTAAAAACTGCACTAAATTCAGTTCCCTGTAAGACAGTACATTATAGCACCATTTATACTACACTAAGAAAACAGTATTGAACTCAAAAGCTAAAATGTATATTAAGTGATAAATAGGATAAAGAGATCTGATATCTAGATTTAATGTGGAACATAAACACTGGTTGATTTTAACCACTTTCTGGACTGATGCGGTTAATCCACAATGTATTATTAGTTGATGATATTCTTATGCAAATCTACAACATTATAATTAGTAAGTACAAGTAAGTAAAATGTTCTTAATTGAAATTGAGTAAAAGTTACTTACAAGTACTTCGAAAATGTACATGCAGCATGTATCAACAGGTGAGCACATAGCAGCTTATGGGGTTGTTCTCCACAGATTGGTCAAGGTGCCCCAGTCCATCACAGCATTAAAGCCACCACATGGAGTCCATGCTGTTGATGTTTGGTAAAGATAGAAATAGTCCTGTGTGGTAACGTCTCTGACGCTGCTGGAGAACACTGACAATGAGTCACTGTCAGTAAAACTGTGCTGCTTTTCTACTGTTCTTCACATAGACAGAGTTAAAAGAGGTGGAGCAAGTTTTGACAAGTATCAATCATCATATCATTGTGAACTGTAGAGAAGAAATGAAGCCTATTTCCACAAAGACTGGCATTCATAAAGCAGAACCAGGTGTATGTATAGTTTTCTAAATCAGATGAACTACATCACTTGAAAATTGTTTAGTTCTGTGTAGGTGTTTTTTAAAAAACAGCTGGTTACAGCTGCAACAGTAATAACATTGTCTACACTGTATTCAGATGAAGTTGATGGTATAAAATCAGCTTTTAAAAATGAAAAAAAAGCACTTTTTGCAAGTAACCCGTGACTATACTGAGTGAATGTACAGGTATATGCATCTGTCTCAGGCCTGAAGCATGGCAATAGATAGTCAATCAAACACATCTATCAAAGAAAATAGACAGAAGCAACCTTGAGTGATTATAGTCAGAATGTCGCTGCCTGATTGGTTGTCCAGAAATGTGATAAAGTAATGAAGCAAATGTTTTAACCTTCCTGCTGACTCTGGGCCCATATTGGTAACATGGTTATAAACATAACAAATTGAACTCAGTTCTGTTGCCTTATGAAACTAAGCTTGTTACTTGTTCCTATACAGTACATGTCTCTGTCTAACATAAATCATTCAGTTGTCCCAATTGTTCCCACTTTTGTGCCCCAGACTTCCATGTTAAAAGTTTGAAACCTTATTAATAGCTCCTTACACTGCCCAAGTCTGCTGACGCCCTATAGTATAGCTCCTAAGAATTATAATTCAATTCAATTCAAGTTTATTTATATAGAGCCAAATCACAACAAAAGTCATCTCAAGGCACTTTACAATGTAAAGTTTAAGACCTTACAATACAACTAAATAATAAGGAAAACCCAACAAATCCCCATTGAGCAAGCATTAGGCAACAGTGGATAGGAAAAACTCTTTTTTCCTTTTTATGAAAGGAAGAAACCTCCAGCAGAACCAGGCTCAAGGTGGGCGGCCATCTGCCTCAGAGAT